>JAWWML010028936.1:0-13272 GCA_035047165.1 Ormyrus rosae
AATCTTTTTTTTTCTTCTCATATCTCAAGTTACGATACAGAATAGTAATTTTTACTCCTTTTTTTCTCTCAGTGTATCATAACTGCTTTTCTATGCATAATTAGGTACTACTCTACTCTCTACAACTGCATTTTCCGAAATACCATGATTGCAGTTCAGTTAGGTACAGTTACGACTTACGACACAGTTCGGCACGGTTGTGCATAGAAGCGCACAATTAAACGTATCCAACTATTTCCACTGGTCTACAATTAAAGTTTCAATGTGAGATGATCATTATATTATAGAATCTTTAAACTAACTAAAACTTTAGCGCATAAAATTTCTCCGACTTAATTCGAAGAAACGCGCGCCAACAGCCTAGGATGTACGACCGTAAAAATTACTATACTTCTAGTAAAAAGTGGAGCCATTATTGAACAAAAACATTAAGCAAGTACAATTGTGCAACTATGTTGCCACATCGGATAAATCATTCTTACAGCTTTTGAGGCAATTTTTTATTAATTGCTCTTCATTTTTTTTTCAACAATGGCACCACTTAACCACTTGTTACTAAAAATAGAGTGACTTCCGGAAGACGGTAAACGGTAGCACTCAGGGATATATGGTTACCAGGATACGTATAAAAGTGGCTGTGGAAAAGGTTAGTTTTCTACACGTCGTAAACTATGTAACATTCCGTAACAAAGTCTGAGGTTTCCTACAATTTGGGACATCAAGTTATTTTCTTCTAAACTTAAAATCGGTTGTTCATTGTCTCTATGTAAGCTATGTATAATATATATAAAACGTATAAAATGTACAAAATTATAAATCCAAAGAAATATTTTGGTAGGTTGCAGGGTGCAACCACAAAACTTATCTAACTTTGCCCTGAAAATTCTGAAGATTCCAGTTTTTACAACTACTAAAAAATTAACTTCTTTAACACAAAGTTTCACAAATTTTCAAGAACAGAAAAAGATTACAGAGCTGTATCATTTACTCAAAATAAATGAATAATTTTTTCAAATTAATCAATAAAATTATTAAAGTTAACATAAAATAGAATTGAATAAAACAAAAAATGATTGGATTTTGTCTAACTATACTGCTGAAACTAATGCAAACAATCATAATAAAATAATATGACTAATATGTTATATATATAATTGCAATACTATATATAATTTAATAAATCGTTATAAAACAAAAACTAGTAGATGAATTTTAAAAATTCTTTTTAATTTTGAAAATTTAGTTAAAGACGAAAAAAATTAGTGGCCGATCATTTTCTATAAGATACATATTTAAAAAATTTTTTTTAAAATAATAAAACATTCATATCTTTTGAAGTACTAAGTTTCATAAGCTTAAAAGCTATGCAGCTCTGAACATACAAAAGATCTAACTTTTTCCTTAATTTCAATTAAATTAAAGCATTTTTACTTGCGTAATCGTTGGACATAGAAAACTCATTTTTTTCAATTTTCAGCTTTTTACTCAAAAATTAATTGACAAAATGGCTTGAGATTATCAAAAAGCGCAGCCGCGCTTCGAAGGCAATTGCCTTACTTACTTAAGTATGGGTACTAAAGCCTGAGCCGACCATGCTATTTATACTTTGATATTCGCTAGCGAAATTTTCAAATATTTATTGCGTCAATAATAATTAAAGCTTTATATTAATTCTAATTATGCTTAATAAAAATTGATGCACGTAGAAGAAAAGTTCAAAATTACTTTGCCAATAATATGAAAACATCTTCTTCGTGCAAAATATCTTTACTTTCGCTCTACGTAAAAAAAAATAAGCGTTAAAAAGAACTTGCCAATAATTTCGGATTTCACTACTTTGAAAGGCTGAAAAAATTACTTGTCAGTTTAAACAGATATTAAAAAAGATCAATGAGAAATGATTGATTGAACACTAAGTTTTTTTATTGAATAATATTACTTAAAACGTATTATTTTAATTTAATCCTACAATCTATTATATATAAAGTAAAAATTTACTTGCCATTTTCAGTACTTTCATGAGAAGAATGTTAAAAAAGATTGATTTGTTTAAAATTTTTTAAATTTACCAACAAGAAATTTTTTTTAGAAACCCAAACAATTTTGTATTTTATATCAGTAGAAAAAGTCAAAAGAAAGGTAAACTTCTTTTTACTTCAAAAAATATTAATGTCTTAATTAGAAAAGAGAAAGAATTAACTTATACTTGCCTATACATCCACCTTTGTTAAAAGGTAATATTTTAATTTAAAAAGAGAAAGAATGATTAATAAGAATTATAGAGGAATGAAAAAAAGTCGAATGACGGGAAAACTTATACTTGCTTATATGTAAACCTTTGTTAAAAGGTAATTTTTTAAGGTTTCACAAGTTTTACGGAAATTTTTTATTTTTAGACAACGTTTTGAATGACAGACTTTGCTTAGTACGGCAACTTAAGTTAAACAACAAAAAATGAAAAACTAAAACGAATAAATGTCTTATAATTTATTTATACGATTAATGAAATGTTTGATAAACACATCATTTATACTTTTAATTAATTCTTTCCGCAATAATTGTATTCATGAAAACAAACATTTTCTCAAATTACGCTTATTATTGTTTCAAATAGTGTCGCAAAAATCATGAAAAATTGCAAAAGAATATAGAATCATCAATTAATTTCCTAATAGAAAAATAATAAACTTTCACAAATATAAATTCTATTTCGAAAATCACGTAGAAAATCAAATTAAGAAAAACATTTCAGTATGTATTATCTATGTATGCGTCCTATACCTGCGTCCTATACATTGGGAAATGTTACTATGCTTAATGATTTCTACCTCGATTTTTAAATAATATTTAAAACTCATTAAATGTCAATTAGATGTAAAAACTCTTAATGCATATAGGACTTCCCAATTTAGCAAAGAGTATTTTCTCTAGGGTTGGACGTTTTAAAGTGCGAGTTTATGTACGGGGGATTGCTCGCTTGATTTAATGAGAATTTGAAGACCGCTTTTCAGGTATATTCTAAAAATTATGTTCATTTGGAACCAATAAGAATAACCGGCTCTTTGCAACTATGGTCTAAGAGATCAACCGAGAATAAAACTGAGGCCACACTCTGCCAATCTTTCATTCCCAGTTTTCCGAGCAACAAGTGCAGAAGTCTCTCATCAAGTAACATTTCAGTTTCAGTGATCAAGTGTAGAATTGACTTTGGAGGTGAGTTATATGATTCATATAATATAAAGATTAAAATGTAATATTTAAAACTAGTTTCTTAATTATTAACTTAACTTTCCGTACTAACAAGGAGAGTGTACGACATTTGGGTAATGGATTTTCCTGTAACTTTGGGATATGTTTTCTAATGTTAAAATATGAAGGAAGCCGCGTTTCGTTCGCCCTAACGCTCGATTTTTCAAAAGTTATGTGCTCTTTTAGCGAAAATTTAAAAAAAATCGATTTTTGTTTAATCACATAACTTTTCAACTATTAACGGTACGTACAGTATTTTAACTCCCCGCATTTGAAAGGTGAGATCAAATTCTATCGATTAAAAAAAAAGATATCCAAAAATCTTTATTTGTTCAAAAGTTATAACTAAATAAAAATTTACAATAAAATTAAGCTGAAATTACACGAGTAAATTTTTTGTTATTTTAAAGGTCATTCTTTATTTGACTCTAACTTTTGAACAAATAAAGGTTTTTTGATGTCTTTGTTTTTAATCGATAGAATTTGATCTCACCTTTCAAATGCGAGGAGTTAATAGTACATTGTACAACAAGGGGAGAAAATGAGCTATTTCTAGCGAGGGTGAGGTATTCAGCACGAGTCGGAGTCGAGGGCGTCTTCGGCGGCTTCCGACTCGTGCTGAAAATATCTCATCCGAGTCTGAAATAGGCTTTTCTCCTCGTCTTACACACCGTATTTTTGTCAACGAGGGCATGGAAGGCCCACATTTGGTGTTAGAAAGTTGGGTAGATGATCGTGCATTTCAAATCATGCATAAAAATAGTAAAAAAATAGTTTAAAACAGAGAAAAAAAAATTAAAAAAAATTTTTTTTTTTTGATAAATTTTAAAAATCAAAAAAAGTGACGTTTTTGTCCGGTAAACCCCGCCGGAGACGGGGAAAAATGACATTTATCCCCGCTCGGATATACAATTTTGTCAAACGTTTGGAATGCTCCATTTTCTACGCTACTTTCTAGCGCGAAATGAGGGTCATTTCATGCCTGAGTTATAAGTAATTAAACAAAAATCGATTTTTTTTTAGATTTTCGCCAAAAGAGACATAACTTTTGAAAAATCGAGCGTTAGGCCGAACGGACGCGGCTTCCTTCATATTTTAACATTACAAAACATCGCAAAATTACAGGAAAATCCATTACCCAAATGTCGTACACTCTCCTTGTAAGCAAAGTCTGTCCTTCAAAACATTGTCTTAAAATAAAAAATTTCTATAAAACTTGTGAAATCTTCTTAAAAAATTACCTTTTCACAAAGGTTTACATATAAGCAACTATAAGTGTCTCCGTCATTCGACTTTTTTTCATTCCTATATAATGGTTAATAATAATTCTTTCTCTTTTTAAATTAAAAAAAATTGCCTTTTAATAAAAATGTATGTATAAGCAAGTATACTTTCCGACCGTCATCCAATTTTTTTTTAGTAGTTCAGTATTATTAAGTCGAGATTCGTATTTCAAAATTGTTCTTGCCCTTTGTTGTCAAACATAATATCATAGGGATCGTGTAAAAATGTATAACTAATAGATGAAATTAACTGAAATACCAAAGCAAATTACTTTGAAAACTGTTTATTTTAATTTACGATGTTTGTTACACATGTTACAGTTTTCGACAGTTTCCTACAATTTTACGGTAGAAAACCATTGACCTTCGTCGTAAACTCATCAGCGCCTGGCAGCACTGCAACAGGCCAGCCGGTAGAGAGCAGACGCCTAACGCGACGCCAGTAGTAGCCTAGCAACCTGCAATCATTGTAGAGTGACGCCATTCAATTAGCGATACATATAGGTATCGGTATTGCTGCATTTGGCTGAATTCTAGGTTAGAATTCAAACTACGTTAGTAAACAAGTGTGCAAAAGATACTCAATAGTGAGTAACGCAAGAGTAATCATAACTTAGTGAATTAATAGCTTAATATTAATTAAGTTAAAATGAGAATCGCCGTGGAAGGCTGTGCTCACGGTGAGTTAGATACAATTTACGAAGCCATCCTGGAATCGGAGAAAATTGGTAAAAAGGTGGACCTGTTGCTCTGTTGCGGTGATTTTCAAGCTACGAGGAATTGGCAAGATTTAAGATGCATGGCTGTACCTGATAAATATAAAGACATGGGCACTTTTTATAAGTAAGTACCACTTTAAAGGCCTGTACACTTTAAATGATAAAATTTTTTGTTTTTAAGGTTAGAGAAGTTTATACTTTAAAATATAAAATACTTCTTAATTACGTATTTTTAGATTATTTTAAAAGTTTACTACGTGGATTTCTTTAAAAACTGATGATTTACAACTTTTTTTTTTAAATGGAAATGTTTACAATGAAATTGATTATTAAAATGCTAATGCTATAAATATAATTACTAAAAAAAAAAGGAAACCATGTTGAATGAAAAGTTCTCATAAATGCTATTTATTTTACAGGTATTACTCTGGAGAAAAGATAGCTCCTGTGCTTACAATTTTCATTGGTGGAAACCATGAAGCATCAAATTATCTTCAAGAGTTATCTTATGGTGGATGGGTAGCTCCAAACATATATTATTTGGGCTATGCTGGTGTCGTCAATGTTGCTGATGTAAGAATAGCTGGGTTTTCTGGAATATACAAAGGTCCGGACTATATGAAAGGACACTTTGAATATCCTCCTTATAGTGACAAGACAATGCGAAGTTCTTATCACATTAGAAACTTAGAAATATTTAGGTTAAAACAACTTTCGGGGCCATTACACATATTTATGTCTCACGATTGGCCTCAAGGAGTTACAAATTATGGTGATGTAAAGAAACTACTGAGAAAGAAACCTTTCTTTAAGAACGACATTGAAAGAAACTGTCTTGGTAGTCCACCAGCAATGGAATTATTAAAACATCATTATCCACAACATTGGTTTGCTGCTCATCTACATTGTGAATTTGCAGCCCTTGTTCCAAATGATGATTGTAGTAAAGTGACAAAATTCTTAGCATTGGACAAATGTTTGCCTAAAAGAAGATTTTTACAAATCATTGAAGTAGAACATAATACTAAGCTGCCCATTAAACTTGCTTATGATTTAGAGTGGTTGACAATTTTACATTTAACAAATCATCTATTAAGTGTAAAAAGTTCTTTAAATTATATGCCTGGTTCAAATGGACAAGGGAGATGGAATTTTACTCCGAATACTGAAGAAATGGAAAAGGTACTATTCAGATTCAATGAAAATTTATATGTACCGTTAAATTTTCTAGAAACTGTAGAACCATATGCGCCGGAATCACCAAACAGTCGCGTTGGTCAACCAAACTTAGCAATAAACGAACAGACCACTGAGCTTTGCAAAAAACTTATTTTAGATGATCCTTTTGAATTGCTAAGGGTTTCAGCTGGCATTGTTGATGTCAAAAATAAGAATAAATCATTTAAAACAAGTACGCCATGCAAAGAAGATAAATCTACAGATTTATCCTGTTCTACTGAAGTCTCACATTCTACCGAAGAGGAAGATAGTTCACTTTTTGCAGTAGATACAAAACCAAGTTCATCTTCTGAGCAAGAAAACAGTTCCCTCTACGTAATAGACACAAAACCAAGTTCATATGCAAAGCCTATGATGTCTCCATTAAAGTTACCTAGTGTTGTAGGTAGCAGTGCAGAAAATGAGGATTCGCCACTTTTTGTAATAGATACAAAACCAAGTTCATATGCAAGGCCTATGATGTCTCCGTTAAAATTACCTGGTGTTACAGGTAAAAGTGCAGAAAATGAGGACTTGCCACTTTTTGTAATAGATACAAAACCAAGCTCAACTAATGTTAAAGGTAATAATAGTACCATTTTTATAAGTGACAATGAAACTTTAAGTCCAGCAAAGTTATCAAGTCCTAAAACTAATGGTACAATATGTTTGGATGATGAAAGTCCTCAAAAATCAGTGCAATCTAATAATTCATCAAAAAGTCCTAGATCTTTTAATGAAATGCAAGATGGTGAAGTTTCTAAAACTGAAGTTGAACCAAACTGTAAAAAGTTTAAACGAAGAAATCAGTCAATTTATGTTGAAACTGATTGAATCTCTGAATACAATGGTTTTTGAACTTTGCAATTGTATAAATGTATACATAAGTCGATTAGTTTAAGTATTTTTGTATTAAATCATGTTTAAAAGATTTTTTAATTGTTCTTTGTACAAAAAATAATTGTATAAATATTACTCATATAACTACTACCTCATGATATTTATTTTGTAAATTACATGTAAATCTACAAATGTGTTTTATTATTTATTAGAGATTGTAGAAATTTTGATCTCTAAACTTTGAAATTGGTCCAGTTCAAATGTCATTTGAAATTAAATTGAATAAAACTTTGCGTTACGTTAAAAATATTGTACAAAAAATCTATTCTCTATAATGAATTTGAGGGAAAAAAATAAAACAAAACCTATTAAAAGTAACACGTTTATTATTAAACATTTCTAAAATATTCCCGAGTTCCAAGTACATATTTCTGTATCAAATGAAAAATTCTAACATTACTTGGTTGTCAAGGCCCACACAATATTTCAAATATGTGCTGTCTTGGCACAATTTGTTGTCATTTACATCATTGAGTAATTGTTTTTTTATCTTAATAACACCAGATTGTACATATGCTATAAATATTCTTCACAATTTGGATATTTTTTTTTCCTCAAATTGGTTTTTACTGCCATCCAGTCACTTGTTAAGTATAGCATTTGCTTCATTTCGTTCTTCTTCCAGTTCTTTGGCAGTTTCAGTCATCTTTTGTTTTGCAAAATCACTGATTTTCAGCCCCTTCAAACAAATAGATACATTAATAACATTGCTAATACTTATAATTTAGTGCTACAGTCTACAGTGATAGAATGAATTACTTACCTGAACAATCTTGTATTGCTTATTTGAAATGGTCACTGGGAATGAGTAAACAATATCTTTTGGTATTCCATAACTTCCATCAGAAACTACTCCCATGCTCACGAACTCTCCTTCTTTAGTTCCTTGCCACCAATCACGCATATGATCTCCTGCAGCTTTAGCTGCTGACATTGCTGAAGACATAGTCCTTGCTGCAATGACAGCAGCCCCTCGTTTCTGAATAGTTTCTAAAAATTCTTGATTCAACCATTTTTGGTTATTCACAGCCTCAGGAACAGGTTTATTATCTACTGTTGCATGAGCTGGATCTGGAAATTGAGTAGAACTGTGGTTTCCCCAAATTATTACGTTTTTCACTTTATCTACCTGTTGCATAAATAAAAAAATCATAGTTTAGGCTCTAAGCAATTAAAATATAAATAATAATATTTATATTTATGTCATCATTATCACTGTCATTACCCTGACTTTCAAACGAGAAGCCAAAGCAGCTTTAGCTCTGTTGTGGTCCAATCTTGTCATTGCTGTGAAATTTTCTTTTGGAATAGAAGGAGCATAATGTTGGCATACCAAGGCATTAGTATTGGCTGGGTTACCAACAACTAAAATTTTTATAGATTTTTTTGCGGTCTTTTCTATAGCCTCTCCTTGAACTTTGAAAATTTTTACATTGGCAGCTAGCAAATCTCTTCGTTCCATTCCCTGTTTACGAGGCATAGCACCTACCAAGAAAGCAGCATCTCCATCCTTGAAAGCTACTTCTGCATCAGCAGTTGCCACAACATCTACAAATAAATTGAATTATTACAAGTCAATTATTTCAAAGAAAAATTTCTACTTTGTTTTTTATAAATTTTACCATTAATAATAGGTAGAGCAAGATCTTCCAGTTCCATAATAACCCCCTTAAGGACACCCATCATCGGTTCAATGTCCAACAATCTAAGATTGATGGGTTGATCATTGCCAAAGACTGAACCAGCGGCCAATTGATAAAGTAAGGAATAGGCAATTTGCCCTGCAGCCCCAGTGACAATAACATTGATTGGTTCAGCCTACAATGAATAATAAAACCATTATTAATAACAGATATCTGATAGTTTATGTTATCAATGGGATTAGTGGATTCTTCAGAGGGCCCAAAAAATAGACGCCTATAAAAATATCGGTTCGCCATTTTAAATTTTGCATTATTGAAATCAAATTCAAAACCAAAGTTCTCTAAAACCCGTGTATAACCAATTTGCATTCAAAGAACCATCTCGTTCATAGGCGTTTATCGTTAAGTCCTCTGTGGACCCCTCTTCATCAACTCGCAACAAAACCGACCTTCATCAAGCGGAGATGAAAGAATTACAAGCTGTACGCGTCAATCAATTAATGCACTTAGGAATGTGAAAGAGAACGTAGAAACTGCTATCGGCGTTCGCAGTTTTCAAGAAAAAACAAAAAGGAAAACGTGCAGGAATACAAGAAATGCAAATGCAACTGGTATCAGATATCACATGACGGAAATCCTTTAAAAAAAAAAAAATCTGCCGGCAGCATTGGACTCTATTACGCAAGAGCGGCTCGCTCCAAAAAATCCCGTAAGAGCATTAAACTCGGCCCAGTGCCAATACGAAGGAGCAATGTCATCGTACAATTGTCTCGGTGATTTAAATCCCAAAACAGGCGACGATCGCTATTTCGACTTCTTACCATTTCAACGAAGAATCAATCTGCAACAGTTAGAGGACGGTCCAAGGAGAAACTGAGGAGCGGAGCTCGATGTGCCTGCGATATCTCGACCACTAGATAGTCACTGGACAACTGCTCGCCTGATATTCTCCCGGACGCTTTTACAAAAGACTCAAGTTAGTAGATAACGTGTGATAATTTACAATTATATATTCGCTTTAAGCTATCTGGCGAATATATATGTTTTGGTGCGTTCCAATGAGAAAATGGAACACGAATCGATATGACAAGTCGATCCACAATTGCTGCCGGCGTAGCAGACTATCAGCGACTGGAGTGGAGCTGGAGCTGGACAGATGAAGACTTTGGTCCGGAGAGGGAAAGGGCCGCGAAATTCAAAATTAGAGATATATATAGATAGCGATATATTGATAGAAATATATTGATCGGGTGATTTTCATAATGAATTTTAGCTCTATGATTCATGGAAAAGTTTATGGGTTTCGTGAAATTTCATTTTAGTAAGTACTAACCAATCATTTAAATGTTTATTTTATTTATTTTTTAAGAAGTTTCTTTCCATAATCGATAATGTAGAAAATGTTATGAAATTAAAATATATCGTTATTTGCGCCTTCATGAATATGTATGCTAAATTTTACGTAGGGTTGACGACAAAAATAACGAGAAAATAAATACTTTCAAACATTGTTCATTTTCCTCATGTCTTATACAGAGCAGAGGTACCGGCGACAAACAGGAAGTGCTACTAGAATTTTGCATTATGAAAAATAAGAGTATAAAACTAAAGAGTATGAGCTTTCTTTTGATACAAAAAAAAAGTCTATGTTGAAGTTCAAAGTAAAAAGATATTCATCGTTGAACTCAGGGAAATTCTGGAAAAAATATGATCATGATGGGTGAGCGCATTGAACGCGCGGTCACGTGATACAGTTTTCCAAAGCGCGCAATATCTGAATCTTTCAAAAACTTACATGTCTCATTAATTGGCTGCTTCAGATCCATCTAATGTGGCCTTTACTTAATTTTTTCGTGCAGTCGAAACTGGTTTTATAAATTTTCCTTTTCGAAACTCCTTGAACTCCTCGCACATTATATCTTTCCTTGTTTAATAACATTTTATTGTAAAACTGTATACCTCGTAAGCTCGAAAAGCACTATTCGCGAGCGGTTGGCACGCGACGTAGTATTCTATATACATCAGTGTTGCCATATATTACGAGACTACTTCAATCGTTTGTACTCAACATTTTTTACATAAATAAAAGAATAGTTTGATAAAACATTAAAGTGCTTTGTTTTGCACGTTGTAATAAATAAAAAAATTATTTTACATATATTTTTTATGAATTTTTCATACTTATTTTCTAAGTAAATATTTTAGGGCTCGATCAATGACTATAATGACGATTCAAAGGGACGAAACTCCTTCAAAATACTGTATTCAAAATATGTAAATTAAGTTGGTAAACTTTATTGACAAACATAATTTTTTATTACATAATCTGCACTATCGAATTACGATAATTAAGTTATATTATTTAATAAAACAATCTACATCGACCATATTACAAATGACATCATTTATATTTTTAATGTGTCGATCAATAAAATGCTCTTCAACTAAACTGAATAGTTTTTTTAATAAAAATATACTACATATCAGATTTCCGTTTTTTATGTGATAAAACATTTTACAATCATTATTACATCAAACAATATATTTATATTTATTATGATTGAAAATATATTAAGTCCTTTTAGTATAAAAAATACTATTTAATGGCTGCATTGATAAATCAACCATTAATGTCATTGACAAATACTAATTTTTTTGCTCTTTTATCATAAAAAATTGAACTAATATACCTTATAAATTATATGTTGTCAGCACCATAATTTTTGGAGATCAAATCGATTTATAGATAACAAAAATTTTTATTCTAAATTCATTAATGCAACTAATTAAAATCAGCTCCTCTCTTTATACAATTGACCGACAGTTTACCACTATAAAACTTGTCTAAAAATTAATTTACGACGCACTATCCCGTTTATTTTTATCATTAACGTTCAACAAATCTTGAAACGAAACAATTGCATACATTTGCACTTCTTCACCTACTTTATCGCGATTTCAATTACCCCGCAGAAATCAACGCAAAATTTTTCAAGCAATTCCGTTTTAACGCCCGTCAAAAGTATCTTTAGCGGTCCGCAGCCACGTGCTAAAACGATAAAGATTTATCGAAAGATATATTATCCTCTCAAGTCGCAATTACCCATTTCATAAAGTTGGAAACAGCCTTTTTCCCCGCGGCGCCTCGAGCTGAATTTCGCGCGGTTATCAGAGGTAATAAGTC
This sequence comes from Ormyrus rosae, assembly GCA_035047165.1. Taxonomy (NCBI): domain Eukaryota; kingdom Metazoa; phylum Arthropoda; class Insecta; order Hymenoptera; family Ormyridae; genus Ormyrus; species Ormyrus rosae. The sequence continues at coordinate 12,197 of JAWWML010028936.1, forward strand.
CCCGCTAAGCATCTCGAGTTTAAGACGTAAAGTTTAAGAAAAGCTGGCGCGCGCGCGCGCCTCGCGGAGAGCACGTAATGCAGCCCGTCTGCCAAGACTCTGGTAATAACTAATACTTTTGATAATTGATGTAATAGGAGAAGTGGCTTATTCACGTTTCTCTCCGCCGACGCGGCCCCAAGGTCATTCGAAATTGCATTGATGATTGCGATGGTTACGGCACGCGCTGCACCGCTTTTCTCGCCGTCTTCATGTGGATTTACATAATTTCTCGCTGATCTTTGCACAATATTGCGACTTTTGCGAGTATATTACCCATAATCAAGCCGCGATTAGCCTCTCGTCTGGAACGATCGGACGGCGAGAGCTTCGAGCTTGCGGGATATTGTGCGGTGAGTCATGTTGAGTTAAAGTCGGGATTCTTACTAAAAGTCATTTATTAAAGCGCTGAAAATTTTTACAAACTTATATTTACAATATGACTTCGTGGGTTACATTGTTCGGCGAGGTATGCGATGTTTCGGTGTATGTCTTAACGGTATATACGCTTATAAGCATGCATTTTATGAACTACTGTATCACACTGGGTAGGATGCGAGTTATAAATTATATTTACAATCTCGAAGCTTAATTCTATCCTTATAAACTAGGCTTTTTCTATCCTAACGATATCATCATCTAATTGTACATTTTTGTTATTTACAAAATCGTAACTATATTTAGTAATTAATCTTAATTCGGCACATTATGTAAAAAATGCTTCTAATAAAAATTCTTCAGGCGGTTAAGACTCGGGTTTGTTTACCTCGCGGTAAACGCCGGACTTAGCCTCCCAAGACAAGGCTGCTCAGGGATTCGAACCCGCGCCCGACAGTTCGAAATTTTCGGAAACATTGGAAAAAATGTTTATCGTGGATTTTTCGGTGGCGGGAATCGAACTCGATGACCGCAACAAGCCCTGCAGAAATCACGTGTACCAAAAATCTAGTAAATCTACTGCACTGAGAAAAATGTCATACGAAAATTTAATATATCATATAATAAAAATTACTATATTTTATAGTAATGTAGAGACA
>JAWWML010028957.1:0-13266 GCA_035047165.1 Ormyrus rosae
AGTCGGGCTAGGCCGCGAAGGAACGCTTGCGGCGCCAAATGTCCAGAAAAACTCAACACATTCAAAATTTACCTGCGTTTACGGCACGCTTTAAGCCTTGTTGACCGCTCGCCTAATTCTATCCGTAACATATTTAAATAATTAACATTGATTATGCATGTTTTTAATGTATTTTTTCCCGCAGATTACGATTCGGCAAACATATTTGAAAATTTTCATTTTTGCAATAATTTGTCTAAACAAAAGGTTTAAACAAATTAATTTTGCAAAAATAATAGCAGATTCGTAATCAGCGATCCAAAAAACTATTGTAGCTATATAGACCTTGCAGGTTCGATATAAATAAAATTGTTAAACTTTTCAATTATTTTGGTCATTATTTTGCAAGTTCAGACTATGATAAAAATAAAACTATTGATACCATTCGAAAATACAATAATCGAGGACACGATTACATTATTCCATAGTTGAATACTTTTACGATAAGACAACGAAAATGTAAAAAGAAAACAAAAAGGTCTGGAAAATTGGTGTTCTTTTACATTATTTTGCAAAAATTTTAGTAAAAAAACATATTTCTATGTAATTCTGATTGCACCATTGAAAAGAGCGACCTTGAAAATAGTAGGACAGCTACTTCTCGAATTTTTTGCGGGACGTTTTCATAGTGAATTACCTTAGAGAAAGGGGTACTTGAGGTACTTAATTTAATTGATTAAAGCTTAAATGTTACTGGATATTCGATAAATGATTTACCCAACTCAGACATGAATTGGCCCTCATTTCGCGGTAGAAAGTAGCGTAGAAAATCGAGCATTTCAAACGTTTGACAAAATTATTTATCCGCGCGGGAAATCCCTAGCGGGAAATTTTCCCGTAGGGGAGAAATGTTAATTTTCCCTGCCTCCGGCGGGGTTTACCGGGCAACAATGTCTTTTAAAATTATTCAAAAAAAAATTTTTTTTTTTTTGAATTTTTTTTCTCTGTTTTAAACCTGTTTTACTATTTCTTTGCACGATTTGATATTCACGATCATCTACCGAACTTTCTAACACCAAATGTGGGCCTTCCATGCCCTCGTTGATAAAAACATGGTGTGTAACCCGGGGAGAAAAGCTATTTCAGACTCGGGTGAGGTATTTTCAGTATTCTTCGGCGCCCTCGACTCCGACTCGTGCTGAATACCTCACCTTCGCTGGAAATAGCTCATTTTCTCCCCTTGTTGCATAATGTACTATTAATTTGTCTGAAATAAGTTCATATATAGAAGAATATATGAAACAACAGTTTATGACAATTGTAATATACTCAATGAATTTCAAAAAGAAATATATTCTTTGGAGAAGGCTTAAAAAAAAAAAAAAACTGCAAATTGCATTTTTATTGATGGTCCAGGAGGAAGTGGAAATAGTACATTACGACACGAGGCCGGGAAGTTGGATTTCCGAGGCGTACGCGTTATGACGTCCCGAACATCAAACTTTCCGGTCGAGTGTCGTATACTATTTTTCTTGCTCCCCGGCTGAAAGTGCGTTCAATAATTATTAAATAATTATTGAAACTGCCTTGTCGTCTGTTAGCTACGCTCGACCATTGTACTTTTACTTTCGAGTCGCTCGATCGAGGCGCATCTCTCGGTCACGTCGCGATCCTTAGCATTTCTAATATATATATATATACACACACACATACGGTATTTGCTTTCGAGTCGGCGAAAGCTTGACAGTTTGTTTTTTTATCTTTGATATTGCATGGATTGTTGATGCCCGTCCGACTTTTGCAAAAGCGATGCTTCGCATTTTGCTTTTGCTGGTCGGGGCGGGCATAAAAAATACATGCATCTTAAAAAAATGTATTAGAAGGTGAAAAAAATTATTAAAATTAATTACATTATAAATGTAGTTTTTATTTGTAATTTACATTCTACTAACTAATTCTTAAAAGTTAAATAAACGTTAATAAATTGGAAAAAATTAGTAATTTCGATATTTCTTTGAATCAAACAAACACTTTTTTTTAATTAAATGTATTCAAAGAAATTTTCAGTTAATTCAATTAAATATTTACTTGACAAACCTTTAAAGAAATACTTTGTTGAAATTACTAATTTTTTTTAGTTTATAATACAAATACAAATAATATAAAATTTATTACAATAATTTAAACTTTGCTTTCGATATTTAAACTTTTTCAATATATTAATATTGATTTGAGATCAATCTTTGTTGGATTTTTTCATATTAAATTTTCTATATAGCCTTGTGCTATAATGTCAGAATGCCATCTTCCTAATTGTTTAATTATTTGCATGTTACCACCAGAATTAAAAAGAAGCGTTGCTGCTGTTCTTCTAAAGCAGTGACCGGCGTATTTTCTTGCACTTTCTAAATTTAGATAAGAAGCGATACTTTCTAATACTTCACTTATCTTATGCTTTCCAATGACTTGAAGAGTACATTTACCATTTTGGTACTGAATGAAGAATCTGTCGCTAAACTGGCCAATTGGTCTTAATAAAATTCTTAACTTTGTCATAGAAAAGGTTTCCAATAATAAACTGTCCAGGATAATCGTCTTTGTTATGTTGAATCGATACTAGAAACTTATTACCTAAGTCTTGTACATCTTGAAACTTTATATTAGTTATTTCATCACAACGTATTTCATCTGCAAAAATTAATAATATAAAAATGCAATTTAATGAAGTATAAGAAATAGAGCGAATACATAAATAATTAATTACCTTTGTGGCTAAGTACACATGATCATTGGCTGTTGTCATAAAATTCATTATTTCATCTCAGGTTAGAGTCAATGATTTTTTTAAGTTTGTAACCTTTGTTAATATTTTTTTATTATGCTTTTTAAAGCTAAAAAATTGCTAATATTAAAATTTTCTTTCGTATTTAAAGTTCATTCTTTTAATGTATTAAAATCAACAATTAAATTGCTTTCTTCTAAGTTTGTTGATAGTGCACTTTTATTTTCTTCTTGCCACTTTTTGTACGTGTTATAGACAAGTAGATATCTTCCAGAAGACTTTTCTGGTAATGTTTCTGATTGTAGAATTACTCTTGCCTCTTCGTTGAAATTTCGTAAGACTTCCTCTTCGTCTGCGGAATCACTGTTTTGTTATTTTTTTTACATCTTTTAAAATCAAAAACTTGCCCGTTTTACTTTTCTTAATCTGCACTTCTTAGGTAAAGCCAAGCACATGTGATGAAATGAATGAGACTGGTTGCGTCGCCACTGTCTCTCTCCTCTCGGTGAACTCCTTTGCCTCTTCGTCACTCGTTTGCTTGGTATTAAATTTATTGTTTCTATGTCACCCAAAGGTAAGCATAGAAAATACAGATTTTAGTACAAATTTTATTATCTTGCCGTGCAGGCAAGACAATGCCGCGCGCGTGAGGTTAAGTACTGCGGGCGCTCGGACGTGCGATTGAGACAGAATGAGTGCGCACGGGCGCTCAGCCGCAGCGAGTCGGAAAGTCCCGCAGCAAATCAGAGCACGGTGTTAGCTCAGCCGGCCGCAAAAGTCGCTCTATTTAGCCTGAAATCGAGCCGGGAAGGACGCACTTTCGGCCAGGAGAGCAAGAAAAAGTTATTTATTTAAGTTTTTGATAGACTATTTAAAGTCTTACAACATAGATTATGTGTGTGTAGTTTGGATATTTGGTATCAATGACATCGATATTTGATTTTGAAGCAGTCGATCGTCTTCTTCAAGATATACGTGATGTAAAGAAACCTCTGGAGGTAAAACTGTAATTGTAGCAGGAGATTGCAGACAAATATTACCAGTTGTTCCTCATGGGAGTCGTATTAATGTTATTGAAAAAACAATGAAATTTAGTTTTTTGTAACAGAACTTTAAAAACATAGCGGCGATGGCTCAGTTGGTAGAATGTCGGACCTTTAACCAGAAGGACTCTGGTTCGATCCCGACATCCGCCAAAAACTGACATTAGGACACCACTGTATTTATTTACAAGTGTCTAATAACATCAAAGCTAGTGGTTCGGAATCCACTATAAACTGTAGGTTCCCGCACTTGCGTGCAACAATAAGACTCAAAAAAGAGGACTTGGGTAGGCTGTAAAATATAAAAAAAAAACTTTAAACACATGACTAAGTGAAAATCTGCGAGCTTCCGATAATGACAATAATTTTAAACAATGACTATTGGATGTAGGTGAAGGAAAACGTCCAAATTCATATGAAGAAAAAAATGAATTACTTGCAATTCCTGATAATATAATTAAAAAAGAAAACATTATTAACCCTTTCAGTTACGCAATTAAATTTGCATTGTTATGGAAGTGCAGATATAGTTTTCCGACGTATTTTTCAACGCTGAATCCAAACCTGACATTAATAATTTAAAAAACATTAAAAAAGCCCCTAAAATTGGGTGAAAACTACCCTTTCAGTCACGCAATTAAATTTGCATTGTTATAGAAATGCAAATATATGTTTCCGATGTATTTTTCGACGCTGAATCCAAATCTGACATTAAAAATTCGAAAACATAAAAACAACTTCTAAAATTGGGTGAAAACGAGGGGCCCATAGGGTAAACATCACCCCTTTAGTCACGAAATTCAAATTGTTTTATTGTGGAAGTGCAAGTATACATTTCCGACGTATTTTTCAACGCTGAATCCAAATCCGACATTGAAAATTCATTAAACATAAAAACAACCCCTACAACGGGGGTGAAAACTACCCTTTCAATTACAAAATACAATTCGTTTTGTTATAGAAATACAAACATACAATGTAAAAGTACTCGTACGATATAGGAACATGTAAAAAAGTTTAGAATAAAGATATTCGGGTTTATACATCTTTGAATACCATCTTCACAAATTTTCTAAGATACCCCTAATTTATTTTGAATAATCCACTTTTCAATAATTGAAAAAAAATAAACTTCCATTTTCAGAGGTTGTTTTTATGGTTATTGAATTTTCAATATCATATTCCGATTCAGTGTTGAAAAATACGTCGAAAACGTATATTTGCACTTCCATAACAGAACAAATTGAATTTTGGGACTGAAAGGGTAATTTTGCACCCCATTTTAGGGGTTGTTTCTATGTGTACTGAATTTTTAACGTCGGATTCGGATTCAGCATCGAAAAATGCATCGGAAACGTATATTCGCACTTCCATAACAAAGCGAATTAAACTGCGTACATGAAAGCAAAAAAGATGACACTATTTTGTACACTGTGACTGAAAGCGTTAAAGAAAAATTTGGAAATGAAATAAAAATAAATGACTTGGAATTAAATAATAAAGTTATCTCGACACCTAAAAATAATGATGTAATTCAGATTAACAACAATATTTTAGATATGATTACCAACAGAATTTTTGAATACGATAACTCCTAATGAACTCCCGCCACATAAATTAAATTTGAAACATATGAATTTGAATGAAGGTCTTTGCAATGGGACAAGACTAATAGTAAAATAATTGCTTAAGAGGGTCTTACACCTAAAATTATGAAAAAAATCAATTTTTTTTTTATTTGGCTTTTGGATTCACTATACTATCCAAAACCTTCATAAAAATTTGCAAGCACAAATTTAGAAACTTTAAAAAGTAACAGCTTAAAATTTAATTATTAAAATTACTAAACTTTTGTATTGCAGAAAAAGTTACTATAAAAGTATTTTAATTGTTCACGCCGCTTACCAAAAGGAAAAAAGGCAAAATCCTTTGATGGGAAGTGGAGCGTTTCAGTCGGATTCGGAAATAAAGAGACTGCAAGTTTGAGTTTCTTAGGGCAAATTTATTTGGCCCACTTTAATATTAACAAATAATGGTAAACTAAAATAAAACAAACTTGTCTGTGTGCGAAAATGGGTGTGTAAAAATTAAACCAAAAAATGTTTTTTCTTTCAGTAGGTCGCGAGCGCGTGGCGAGCCTCAGAGTTCGCACGGGTCGCGTAAGCCGGTTCAGCCAGGGCCGCGGTCAGAGCGGAAGAGAGCGAGAGCTCTGTCAATCGTCGCGTTTGTACCTACATGCTAGGGGGCACGCTGCGCTATTGCCGCGGCGCTGTTTTACTCGAGTCGCGAGGCAGCAAGGCCTAGTACAGAAAAGAAACCCGTGGCTGCGACATTAATTATTATTTAAAGATTAGTAAATATTTTTATATTATTCTTTAACGTTTTTGGATACTCTGAAAAAAAATTTCAATTTTGAAGTTTTGAATAAAGCGCTCGCAAGCGTTTCAATCAATGTTAGTCAGCTTCTCGGGCACACTTTTTAGTCCTAATGTTTTGCCTCATATGTTGGTTGAGGTTAAACATTTTTGTTTATTTCTTGAAGTGTAAACAATCATTTTTCATGAATTATCAAAGTGCATAATCATTTAATGTCGTCAAAGAAGATACTTCTGGACACAGTGCTACTATTTGAAAATAGGTAAATTTTAAAGTTCCATTGTTTTTTCAAGCTGTCAAGCTAAAAAGAACTTTCATTTTTGTTTCAGGTTCTCTTTAACTGTTATTAAATGTAGGCTTTACTTTTTAATGCAGTAATGTATTTAAAATATTATCTTGAAAGTACAATTTGTGCCATTAGAAATGTGCACTTCTTCATCAGCATGTCAGCACTGCCTGATATTGTAAACATTATAATGTTTTGAACGTCATTCGCATGTACCACTTCAAAGTTATATTTGTTGAAGAAGAAATGTAGCTGATGTGATAATATTAATTAATAATATAAAAACGTAATATATAACTTAAAAGTTGCAGCTTTTCTTGATGAGTGCGAACGTCTTTAATCATTTTTAACTTTTTATGCGAAGAAGTAATTCTAAGTTCAAAGTTTAGTGCTGTGCCAAGTGTTATGTTTTTAAATAAATTCTTTTATTGTGGTTTCCTGTAAAATGTTAAATTTTGGAGTTTGGCGCAAGCCAGAGATTGAACCGTTCAACATATTTGGACTTGGTTTGGCTTAAATTGTTGGAAATTTATGCCATTATGACGTGAAGAGTTGTATATTTTAAAATTATTTAGCTAACTAGTTTTCAAAATTAAAAATTTGTATAAATTTATAAAATTGACATTATTTAAACAGTTTTTAGATTTTAAAAATTAGTTAGTCAAATAATTTTAAAACACAACTCTTTACGCCATAATGGCATAAATTTACCATTTAAGCCAAATTAAGTCCAAATCTATTCATCGGTTCAATCTTTGGCTTACGCCAAAGCCAAAATTTAGAGCACTACATATCTCTATATAAAATAAGCCTAGGACCTTCTACCGTAGCCCATTTTATCACAAATTGTATATATATTAAGTGTATAATATTTATTTTTCTGTATATAATTTACTCTTTTTTTTGTTACAGATGATTTTCCTCAAAATTTTTTTTAGTGTAAGATCCCCTTAATTTATTTGGTTTTTGAATGAATTTTTTTGGTTTTATGATTGTGTGTTATATATATTTTTTTCTCTTTTTGTAATGTAATTTATTCTATCATAAATTTTCTTTTTAATTTTTTTTTGTTCTAATACTTGTAAAATATTCTTTTAATTCTCCAAAATCTTGTAAAGAAAGTATCTATCGAATATCAGTTAGTTTCAAATAACTTTTTATTAATTAACTATATATATTATCCTGTATAAGTGATTTTTGTTTTTTGCTTTTTTAATTATTCTGTTTTTTTTTACTTAATCTTTTTTCTGTATTTCTTTATTATATTATTTGTGAATCTGTTTTCTATTATTGTTATTGTATACATAATGTGGTTTGAAATTGTGTTAATTTTTTTTTTTTTTTTTTTTGTTATTTCCCCATAGTTGAGAATGTCTTGAATGCCCATTATTAAACATTTCTCAGAATCTCTGTTTCTCAATTTTGTAATTATCATTTTTATTTAAAATATTAAACATTTGCATTTCGCGCTTACTTTTCATATCTATACATGTATCATTTTGTTCAAATTCTCTACAATCTTTTAATGAAAGTTACTTATCAAAATCTGTTAATTTTACGTAAAATTCTTTTTTAAAGCATTCTTCAATACATCCAACTGTCTACCTCCGACCAAGAAAACTTGCAACGGAGAATCTTCGAAAAAACAAGATAAAGTATTTTCTCCTCAACTGGAATAAACGGCAGTGATACAGATCATCAACCTCCATTGGAAGATCCGAGAAGGAGCGGACTAAGGGACGAAAATGCAGAAGAAAGTCTCTGACGTATCACAGCCAGATCAGGTATCTCTAATAAATGTGACTCCGATAGACACAAGTGATAGTGAAAACAACAAGGAAGGAAAGGCTGTAGACACTGAGACTACATTAAGCGAGACTGAACTACAGAAAGCAGTTCAGAAATTCAACGAAAACTTGACGCTGCATCAACATAGGAAAGAACTACAACAAGAGGAAAATAAAGAGGCGCCCCGTTAATCTTATGAACACGAGTTATCTGAATCTTTTAGAGCCAAAATAGAAAGAATGGTATCGGCAGCGCAAAAGACCTCAGAATTCTTCAAAAGCATAAAGGTATTTGATGAAGTAGACCTTCTCGAACCAGCGGAGAAGGAGTCCAACATGGCCGAAGTGACAGCATCAGCCCACCGAATTACTAGATGAATATAGGACAGAGATATTCGAAATTACGCAAGGAGGAGCAGACAGGTTGTCTGAAAGTAGCGAGAATGACGCGGACAGTAAGTTAGCAATAAGGGAAACAACACTCCAGAAAAGAATGCAAACAAGGAAAATGCAGCTAACAAAGTTTTTATTCCCAAAGCTACAGAATCCGACGACAGGTTGAATTTCAGTAGACCGCCCAATGACTCGCTGCCTTTTTTCCTACCTTTGCCTTTACCGGAAGAGCCTATAAACCGATTCACGACTAAGATAAAACCCGGACAGAAGTCTAGCGACGAAGAAAGTGATTCTAGTCTCACTCACACACCTGTTACCCTAAAGAATAACGTATTCACGTCTAGGCAATGTCTAACGTACAAGAAGGATAACATCGTACATTTTATTGCCCGTGACTGCGAGACATGGAGCCAACTAACTCGATTACTGATTGAAATCGATGCTATAGAAACCAAGGATTTAAAATATAAGAACCTTAGGATAGGACAGATATTAAAAGCTCCATATAAAAAACATAGTATATATTCATTAGTAATAAAAGATAGGTATTATGATTCACTAAGTATAAGTCTAGTTAAGTCCGTATGAAAGACTCTGAAAGAAATCTTAATTAAGGAAAAAGTAACCAGCTTTAGGATCTCAAAGAAAGGATATCTGACTGAAATAATGGAACCAGGGTTATTCACTGAAATTCTATCGAAAATATTTTAACAAAGCCCAATTAAAGTGTCTATCTGCTATAGCAGATATGGAAACGAAGAAATCCCAGAAGTAACTAAGAGGCAAGAGATAATCCGAGTCCTACACGACAGTATGTTCGGATTACACAAGGGTATAAACCAAACATATCGGAAGATCAGAGAACGCTATTATTGGTCCGGCATGAGGAATGACATCTTAGACTATGTGAGGAGTTTTACGACTTGCCAGGAGAAAAAACTGACACGAGTCAAAATGAGACAGTCTATGATCCTCACAGATACGTCTATAGAAGCATTTGATAAGGTTTCCATAGATACGGTAGGAATGTTATGAAAAACGCCCTCAGGAAATTGCCATCTATTGACCATACAGTGTCATCTGACAAAACAGCTCATAGCAATACCAATCAAGGACCTATGCCACGACAATCGCAGAAGCACTAGTCCGACACTTAATATGCCAATTTAGAGCCCCAAGAGCCTTATTATCAGATAGAGGGACCAGCTTCTTTTCCGAGGTGGTGGAGACTATGCTAAAGACATTCAAAGTGAAACAGCTGACAACCTCAGGTTATAGACTTCAAACCAACCGAATGCTGGAGCGAAGCTACGCTCCCCTCACAGATTTTATAAGGACCTATTCAGAAGCTTATAATGACTGGCACAGGTCGACGCACTTTGCAACTTTCACCTATACCACAAGTGTGCACTCAGCTACTAACTTCACGCCTTTTGAACTAGTCTTCGGAAAAGTTGCGTGTTTTCCGACGCAAATCCCTAATAATGAAAGATTGGGTACATATAATTTATATTTAAAAGATTTAATTCTAAGACTGGCCGAGATGTGCTTAATGGCAGGCCGAACACAGATTGAAAATAAGATAAAAAGTAAGAATAGATATAATAAGAAAGTCAAGCTTTTTAAAGGAAAGAAGGGGGATTACGCTTATGCGATTCAATAAATATTATAATAAATCTTTGCAAATCGTAGAATTAGTAGGTAGAAACAATGTAATTTTAAGACGAAAAAATAGTACTGAAATTCGTAAGCATATCGATAAACTAAAATTGGCCCATGATTATGATAAATCAATAAAATAAGAACCTGTAACTAAAATAGAAATTTTCTAATAAGTAAATGGTAAAAAACTTACATAATAAGAGGTAGGATAGGCGAATAAGAGATACAAAATAATAACAATAGTATACAATTAAGTTATGCCAATGTAAATCATTTATTAGATAGGTATTAGAAATAGAATTGTGACTAACAGTAGTTAGAAAAGTAGTGCTTACGCCCACTAATCCTAGATTCTAAGAATTAAGAATTAAGAATTAAGTAATCATGATAGACTTTACATGAGTATCCTGTTCGACAGATATTGCCTAAGAAGACTAGCAATTAGCAATCGTTCTTAGATTAATTATAAAAGAAAAAATGAAGATGTTTCTAGTAGTAGCATTAATAAGCAGCTTCATCGCCATAAGCGAGGGGAACTTAAACAACTACAGCATACAGCCTATAGAGCCAAGCCCAGGAATTTATTTTGAGAAATTAAATACAATCAAACTACAGCGAGCAAAGTGGCAAGTAGTAATTTACATAGATGTTAGCGCATTCCTAAGCTACCATGAACCACAGGGTTCGATAGGCAAAACGTATAAACGATGTCTAAATAGACTTACGGAACATAAATGCAAAGCAGGCCTAAACCTAGAGCTTATTGAGGCCAAACGTGGCTCCCTAAGAAACTTGCAAAAAGAAATCGCGGACATCGTCCAGGACATGAAGACGGAGAAAATCTCGCTGATAACAACGGCCGGCTCAATTCGAACCATAAGATCACCACCGTTAGGTTTCGTTGAAAGCCTAAGCAGAAGCTTATTTGGAACCTTGACCACTGACGATGCCGATCTCATCAATACAAAAATTGACCAGCTGTTCGTGGATAAAAAGAGCTATGATTAACTTAATAAAGAACAGGACTAACGTTACTCAACAGCATACCGAAGTTCTAAGAAATTTAGGTGACTATTTTCAATACCACATTAATGATGTCCTGAGGGAAGAACAGGGTACGATTTATTTTGTTTAACTTATGTTGTATAGACAGAGAGCGATTAGCCTAATCGACCATCAAAGTAATCGAGTATTGCTAGCTATATTAATGAAGCTAAGGGAAGAAAAGGTATACCAGCAATTGCTGAAATTTCAAATTTTTAAACAAATCAGCAATGACATCGGTCACGCAATGGGAGAGTTGGATTTTCGCATTCCTCTGGATTACCTCAGAGCAGAATAACTCTCAAGGCTCTCCACTGTAGACGGTATCTACAGAGATGGAAGAGTTATGATTATCCTTGCCGTACCTTTGCTAGAAAGGAACGATTACACTGCCTATAAAATGCACCCTTTGTCAAAGCCGCAGTTTTTGAACTCAAGCAATCAACATACCGCCTATGTAAAGCCTACTCATCAGTACAGTTGTGAACCACGATCAAAATATAAATAGCATTATACATATGTATCTATGTGCCCTCGAAACGCCCATGAAGCGGGTAAATACTGAAAGTAACTGTGAAATGAATCTATTAATCAGACCAAGCACAGAAATATTATTACATTTGCGTCCGAAGATGTGCCAATTATGTGCCCAAATAGCGTCGACAACAAAGTCAAAATAAAGAGAATAAGTCTTTTTAAAATAGCCCAAGGGTGCAAGGCAATAATGGAAACGGCTGTAATACAAACAATTAATTGCTCAAAATCAAAAGGAGTACATCTATCGGCCAGAAGTACAGCTAAATATCACCGAAACATACTGGGAAGCGCATAAAAATAATAACCAGCAGCTAAGTTTCACCCAATTAAAAGAAAATAGATAAAAAAGAAACAACCAAATAACAAGCCCAAGAATGGAGACAGTAAAGTTAGTTTACCAGGATCGAGAGGATCTGACAACCATTGTGTGCGTACACGAAGATCATATCACCCTGGATGAAGTTGGAAGACTATTCAAGGAGTTCGGCTTCATCATTGGACTCTTCACGGTGATAGGGCTAAATGGAAAGCCTACCGGACTAACAAACATCAAGTTTCTAACAAAGGAAATGGCCCAAGGAGCGATATATACCGTTAACAGTAGAATTCAACAAGAATCCAGCCAGAACAGGGAAGAAAGCCTAAGAAAATCACCGAATAAAAGTCCAAAACAGGCACCAAAAACGCCACCATCTTACAACAGAGATCAATGTGCAGAGAACCCAGAACAAAGCCTAGAAATATGGGAATCAAAAAGTATAGAGGAAGGAACCATCAGGATCTAGAAAGATGAAGATTTTAGGAGGTTATTTGTGCGGATCCCCGCAGGACAAACAAGACAAGATATCTTCGACAGGTTCGTCAAATTCGGATTATGAGAACGCAGCCTTCATCTGCTACGAAAAAGAAGCATCGATGAAACAAGGATTATTGGAGGCAGAGTCTATTTATAGGGCAAGATCCACAGGACCCTAAAGGTTCGATAGATATACAGGCCCGCTTAAAGAAATACATAGACCATGCGGAAAGAAGGTCAGTTCTCAAAACCTTCGTGATCATATGGAATTTTGCCTAAAACAACGCCTTCAAAAACAATAAGATAAAGCAAGAGCCCGGCGTATTCAACATTAATTGTAACAGAAACAAAATCGCCTAAGAAAAAAACAGGGACAAATTCTAGTCCCATCATATTACTTTTTTATTCTTGTTACCTATATGTAAAACAAATGTATTATGACTGTAAGATTGTATTAAAACAAATTTTTGTATTAGCATATAAGATATAAATAAGTAATTTTCTACTTTTATATATATATATCTTACTATATTATATAGTTGTAAGCGTTATGCTTGTCGTTCAGCCCCCCCTCCCCC
>JAWWML010028968.1:0-13263 GCA_035047165.1 Ormyrus rosae
TTCTTCATGCAGCGCAGCTCCACAGCTCCTCGCGTCGACCTGAAAGTTTTCTCTCACTCTCTCGTCGGTGTTGGCTCTCCGCGTATGCAACAAAAGAGACAATTCGCCTTTTAATAAGGTGAAAATTATTTAATGCGGAGAGCCGCGCGACGAACGAGACTTCCTTCAACAGCGGCGTCAACGAAGACATCTGCTGTTTTTGTTTCGAGAGGCGTGAAGCCGAGTAGGGTGGCGGTCAAGCGTCTGGGACACCGTCCCGTCGGTAGGAGCGTGGAGCGCGGTAATAATTATTAGCGGCTTGACCCACCGCTGCGGCCTGATCCACGGCAAAAGCCGCCCCAATTCAAAAAGACCGCCATAGCTCCGCTCTGAGAACGAGACTCCGCAGTGCCACCGCTACTCTGCGACCCCAAGGGAGAAGAGTTGGCAACACTGCTGTAGCGGAACTAGAGAGAACCGTCAGCCTTTCTAACACTTACTCTCTCGCTTGCCGGGAACTCGCCGACACCTGTGATGAAGTTTTTCGTGAACAATTGATTTCATAGATTTCGAGCCTTAATCACGGTACGGGCGAGATGCCTCGGCGTGTCGCGTTTCGGTTCTTTGAATTAATTTAACATCTTTCTCGATTGTTTGGTTTTTGATTGCGAGTGTGATTTTTAGAGTGTGTGTGTGTGTGATTTGAAGTTGGAACCTGATGGAGTGCTGCCGGCTGATCAACCGCGCTTCCGCGAAGCCTCGTCTCGGGACAAGTTGCATCGACCCCGCGATTCTAAGCTAGCCGTTAATTCGAATATAGTGAGACTGTAATTTAATTTCTTGTTATGAATTTGCGTTTCGGCTTTGCAACTGCTGTTATCATTTTCTATCTTCTAAATATAAGTTTTTCTTTTGATTTTACGCTTTGGCTTTTATTGCTTTTGCCGCTTCCCGCTTCTTGCAGCTTACAGCCGAGTACGAGACTTCGACCAGGTAAGAACTTCATCGCTTAGCATGCATTCGCCAGTCTCGCGGAACTGCAGTACGTAAGTGTGTATTGAGGACCCGCAATGTTAAAGTTTACATTACAAATGGCGCTCCAAACGTGTTGGGTTTTAGAATAATTTTTCAAAACGTAGTGAATTCGAAAATTAATTTCGGGTATGTTTCGAACGGCGTAAAAATACTATAATTTGATTGGTATGATGTTTGATGATTGGGCTCGATTCGGTCTGTATCTGGAATGTAGATGGGGACAATTGCTTATGAACTTGGCCTAATATACGTTTTCTGCCCGACAATTCGTGGTTATCGATCATAATAATGTCTCCCCCCATCTCTATTTGTGCTTTCCGTAAGTGTAGCCCGCTGACTATCTGCTTCTCTTGTTTTACATTGACTTTTTTCTCGTAACTGGAAGTGTACCAAATATAATTGCGTTTTAAGCTCGCGATTGAACATGAGTTTTCTCGGTGCGCTTCCCGTTGTACAATGAGGTGAGCTACGGTAATCGAATAGGAACTTTCGTATTGCGTTATGGGTACTCTCTCCCCTTTGAACAATTTTCTTAACCTTGTCCTTAAACGTTCCTACAAAATTTTCTGCCGCCCCGTTAGTTGCAGGATGGTTCGAAGGGGGAAAGCTATGCTTTACTCAGCCACGTTTTAAGAAATCATGATCTCGCGAAGTTCCTACCGTTGTCTGTGACAAGGTCTGGCAAACCGTGCCTGATAAATAATTCCGGGAAAACATCTATTAGCCTATATTTTGTTTGAAATTTACTACTTCCGGCCATTTTCAGTATGCATCTATTACTACAAGGTACATGTCTCCATAGAAAGGTCCTAAGATGTCTGCATGAATTCTTTCTCATAGTCTTTCCGATAACGGTCAAGGATTTGGAATCGCGCAGACCGGAAATTTTTGATTGTCGACATAAATTCTGTATGATTTTACTATATTTTCTATGTCCGTGTTTATTCCCGGCCACCATACGTACGAAGGTGCTAAGGCATTAATTTTAACGATTCCGAGATGAGAAGTATGCAAATTGTCTAATAAGTCACCCCTTAAGCACTCTGGTACTCTAATTCTCAATGTCCAAAACAGCACCCTTCTTCTACCGCAAATTCGTCTTCCTTTGCGAAGAACTTTTTTTCTTACTTGTTAAAGTCTGTACTGTTTTTCAGTCAACCAAAAATACAGAATTTAATTATTTTCGATAGTCTCGTGTCGCGTTTCGTTTCTTTTACTATTATATGCCAGTCGGTCGCGTTTTCATTTTCTAAAATATAATGTATTGGTGTAAAGTTTGATCCAAACGTGTCGGTTTTGTCTTCAATAGGCAAACGTGATAATGCGTCGCAATTTGCGTTTTCCGATGGATTTTATCTATTCTGTTTCATAGTCGAATTTTGATAGGAAATAGGCTCAGCGTTGGAACCTGCTTGCGGCTGTTAGCAATATGCTCCATTTTGGTCCAAAGATTGTCTCGAAAGTCTTATGGTCCGTACGAAGTACTATTTTTCGTTCATATTTGAATTCGCAAAATTTCAGAAACTCGAAAATTATAGCAGCTTCTTTATCGGGGATACGTTTCGTAAGCTATAGGACGTTCCAAACCATAATGCGACGCATCGCAAGCTAGTACTATTTGAACATTTGAATCGTAGTGCGCAAGCACTTTTGGTCAAATTAACTCATTTTTTAGCCAGCAAAAAGCTTCCTCACATTTCTTGGTCCACTGACATTTATTGTTAGATCATTGCTACATATGAACACATTATACCCAACTGAAAAATATCACGTGAGATCTCACATGATATCTCACATGACCACCTATGATATCTCACATGAGATCTCACGTGATATTTTTCAGCTGGGTGTAAAGGTAGTTTAACCCCCAAGCTGCGATATTCACTATATTTTTGTTTATACGAAAATGTGAAAATTATTTTAGTTAACACATGCAAATACACTTACTTTAGTTTTACGTACAAATAATTTTTCAAAGGAAAGTGAAAAATACTAACGTGGGGTAGTTTACCCTCTTGAAATGTGATTTTTTGAAAAATACAGAAACAGGTTGTAAGAAAGGACAAGTTACTCCTGATATGGAGCGTCTTGTATAAGTGAGCGAATCTTGCGTATCTTGAATCTGATCTTATCTGTACTTTTACAGATTTCGGAGGGCGGACGGTTTAAGATTGTGGCCTCACTTCGTGAGGCTTAGAGTATTCGTATAATAATTATTTGCCATCAATAGAAGTTTAATAATCAATATTTCCAACTTTCTTTGAGTTTTATTTGATTGTATTACTATGTAATAAGAGTTAAAGACTTTATATATTTACTGTTTTTACTGTAGGACATATTTTAAGGTTTATTTAAATATTGAATCGAGAGTTATATTTTTAATATAATTTATTAATATGATTACTACACAAATGGTTATGCGTACACAAATTGTTATCATTATATAATTCTAAAATTTTGATATAAATAGCGCAGTGATACAATTTTCAATACCTGCATTTATAAATTAATCTTAAGAGGATGTCGCAGAGCAATCAGAAGTGCTCCCAGCTCAAGTTGGTATGTGACCGGTCACTAACCAGATTCTACCTAACGGAATCACGCAGTCGCGCCATCTGTCCCTCTTTTTTTTAATTTTGTAGTTGATTGGCAATCACGTTCAAAATTCAATTTTTATTTATATTAGTTTTAATAAACTCCTTCCTATTAGTTTATAATATTATATCAGTTTATAATATATATCCGGGACTTCCTAAAGGTTGTTCATAACAATGATGTTTATGGGTTGAAAAAGTAACCCTAAATTACCTCAACCACCCCCCCCCGCGTGGAAATCGTTTATGTATTAAAAAAAAGACCAAATAACCCATCCTCAACTCCAACCCCTTTCAACCCCCGATTTAACCGAGTTACTAAAGAAATAATCCACTATGGATGGCCCCAGAATCGTCCCGGAAACTAGCTTTAAACATGGGTTTTCCGGGACTGTCCGGAAAGCAGCAATCAGCCCGGAGAGTAACGTTATACATCAGATTTCGTCCCGGAAACTCACATAAAATGTACACACACATGTATATAATATAACACATATGGCATATATATAGCATATATATAATATAACACATATGGCGTATATATAGCATATACATAATACATGACATATATAACGTATATATAGCATACATATAACATATAACATATATATAGCATATTCATAGCATATATATAATATATGACATATAACATATAAAATAAATATTCTTTAGGTATTAAGATAGCTGCCACGCCACCGTTTAACGATTGGTGGGCCATAAGATAGTTGTCATAGCAACCCATATAGCTTGTTGCCATGGTAACCAATCGCAATTCGTTGCTATGGCAACCAATTGTAATTCAATTCTATGCCAATTAATAGCTAATCTAATTTTTAAAAATTAGTACTAAAGTGCATAGATATTATAATTTCTTAAAAGGAATTTAAATAAAGTGAGTTTCTTTGATAAAGCAATCTGCTAATTCAGTTAGCAGCGGTTTTTTTTTCTTTTTTAAGGAAATACTATATTTTATTTCTTATACTATTCTTATATTTCATGTATCACAATCTTTAAAAATTTAATGACATCAATTCAGATTGCCGAATCAATCGTGTCATTTATTGATTAATTTTAGATCTTTATTCTAATTTTTACTCTTCATTGGCAATCTTATTTTTTATTTTTATTATATTCGAATAAACTGATTCATATTATTTTCTAAATAATATATTTTTATAAGGGAATAATAAAGTATGCCTTCTATTCATGCATTACATTTGGTTAACATTTAAAAACATAATTTTAGATTCTTCAACCAATCATGTTGTTTAATGATTCGGATCATGCAATCATTCATTATAATATATTTTTTAGATAATGTGTATACAGTTTTTTTAATGTAATTATTACTGTAAGAAATACATACATACTACTAGTAAAATGCTCAATCAATCACGTTGTATAATGATTCGGATCATGCCATTATTGATTATAATACATTTTTTTAGTTAGTGTATAGGGTGATCGAACTAATAAATGGACAAGACCATTAGATAGGCAGTTTTGTAAGTTATTACATCTATCAAACTAATTATTTTTAAGTGAAATTTTTAATTTTTATTGCAAAGAAGTTTACTACAATAAAATTAGTGGTGATACTTATCAACGAGTATTCTTTTAACATAAAATAAAGTACCTTCAAAAATAGTGTCCATCTACTGGAACTTTTCTATGTACAATCTATAAACCCAATAGATGGACTAGTTAACTAAATGAAGATATGACAGTTGTCCATCTACTGGTCATACGTGACTTCGCATCATTTTCGAAAATTTTCAATTTAAACAAATATTTCTAATACATCTGGTATGTATTTATTGATAAATTAAAATTTTTTACATTCAATAATTGCAGAAATCATTTTAAACAACAAATACGCATATAAATCTGCTTAAAAATTCTTACGCATAAAAATCCTTAATCGTCTATCTACTGGTCTAATCATTTTCTAATGTAATTATTACTATAAGAAATGCATGAATATTACTATTAATTACTTTCAAACGACACCATCGGATCTTTGGACGAGGGCTCAGGTGCTTTCCACAAAAAAGCGTGTTATCAACCTCCGCTTCGACTTTTATATCTATAGCACTTTTAAGTTTCCTCTCAAAAATTCTGGTGAAGGTTGTCCGTCAGCTAATGAACTACCTTGAGCGATACAACGTCCTAGATCCACTTCAGGCGGGTTTTCGCAAATACAACTATACGCTAACAGCTATACTAAAATTAACGGATATTAATTATTTGGAGTGGAGAGAATAAATTGTGATAACAATGTCACATGGAAAATCGCCATCTCTCCCTCTTAATCTTGGTGTACCACAGGGTTCAGTACTGGATCGCCTGTTGTTTTTCCTGTATATCAACGATATCAATGATGTGTTGGGAAGTGACGTCCAGCATATATGCAGATGACCTCCAGATATACAATTGCACCACTATCGAGAATGTCGCAGATAAAATTGCGAGACTTGAGCGTGCTGCTAAGACTATTATGGCTTTATTATATGGGAATTTGTTATAAGAGGTCGACTTAGGCTTTTCAAATAGGTAAAATTAGGAGCCCTACTTGGAGAAGCATATGCCTAGATGAAGAAGGCTCTAGGAAGCCCGAACAACCCTCCAATATGACCACTCTGGCTGTGGAAACTGTCATAAAACCATCGACGAATCTAAAAGAAAAAAAGATTAATAATATAGTAATAAATAAATAATAATAACATAATCATAATAATAATAAATAATATCACATCAAGTACAACTAGTATCCATCGCTGGCTTCAAGAATTTGTTTTCAGTAATGCTCGGCTGGAGAGGCTTCCTCGCAGACATCAAAACCTAGGAGGGAGTAAAATAGCATTAGTAAAAATACAGAAAAAGTGAGAACGACGAAGCATCGCTTTTGTAGTCATTTTCATGACTATTAGTACCATCGCACGTGTTAATATATCTAAGGCATGCAAAAGGATAGAAAAAACAAAAATCAGAAGCAAGCTTACAGCTGTACACTCACCTAGTAAAAAGGCAGCATCCCACCAACCAACACAACAGCCATTTCAATAAGAACTACAACTTGGTTATTATAGTCGTTCATGTTACCACGCCGTCGATAACATAGGATGTAGCAAGAACAATCAATAAAAATCACCAACGGGTGAGAGTGTCAAAAGCTTAGCTTTGGTAGGCACTCTCACGGAAATATTAGTAATGAAATATGTAAGTTAGTAAAATACAGACAATAACAAAGAAGCCTTACAGGTAAGGACTTACCTTAGCTTGATGAGAAGACTGTCGACTTTAGACATGTGCAAAAGCGTTGCTAAGCAGTTCTTCGTCATTACCTTCTGTATCGTTGCATTTTGTTGCGAGCAGCAATAAAAGAACAGCTGTACGTTGAATGGAGACTGAGGAACATAACCTCTCGCAGGGAGGAACATAACCTCTCGTAGCTGACATGGCGTGACATGGCGGACCCGTGTAAAAGTAGTACGTTTGCTACTAGAAGCACAAGGAATATAGCACTACACTTTTCCTAATCACTGGGGCACAATCTACGCACTCGCCTATGCGTACCGCGCTAGGAGAAGACGTCGGAGTCGCCGACTAGGCGCCCACGTCATGATGAATTTGACAGCTGAAGAGAAGTGCGCGGTAAGATTTGCAGAACACAAAAAACATATTCGTGAGCTAAAGCGCATTAGGCTCATTATAATTTGTAGACAGTGAGGGTTCGAATCGCATCACTGGAATTTTTTTTTCTATTTAAACCTTTTTCCATTAAACTTTCTTTAAAATAATAAGCTTTTAGTAATTTAGCACTTTATTTTATTGATATGAAATTAAATTCAAAAAGTTTATAATTATGTAATGAGTTAAAACAAAAAAGTAATTCAAGTGTTAGGACAAAGAATTTTAATCATTAAATTAAATTTGCGAGAATATCGCGTAAAATAATTGTCTCTGTAAAAGCAACTACGGTTTATAAACTTTTAGTTTTTGTTCACTTTTCGCTATTTTTTGGGCCCTTTATCAGATTTAATTGATTTTTTCTGTAAGATTTGGCTTGTGCTAATTTTCTATAGTAAACAAGCTTTAATTTTTTATTACTAAAAGAAAATTCCTGTAAACATTAGCAATATTCTTTTAAGAAACACGCCAAACCACGCTCAAACTTTATTCTGTGTCCTTGGCTCTTTGTCAGATTTAATTGATTTTAGCTTTGAGAATTGATTTCTGATAACACTCGCATTTAATTTGCCATGTTGAAGAAGCTCGCCGTATGTACTACGTGTAAGTACTTTTAGATACGGGGCAATTTCCGTGTAAAAATACAGTTATTTAACTGTTTATTTTAGGAAGTTTACATTAATGGAAGTATTTTCTAGCATTACAGATATAAGTAATATTATTGTAATTACTGTACGATATAAACAACTAAAATAATAGGACTCATGTAAGCCGATGAACATAAATCATTTCCATTGACTTAATTGTAATGTGTGTGTGTGTGTGTGTGTGTGTGTGCGTGTGCGTGTGCGTGTGCGTGTGCGTGTGCGTGTGCGTGTGCGTGTGCGTGTGCGTGTGCGCGTGCGCGTGCGCGTGTGCGTGTGCCTGTGTGTGTGTGTGTGTGTGTGTGTGTGTGTGTGTGTGTTTTACGAGGGAGTATAGGAAATCTTCATCAACCGACGCGGCCATAGATAACTCCTACCGTCAATAGACACCAGGAAGGGACCGCACTTCCTGATAGTGTGAGATTCTTACTCACTAACACCCTTTTCGCTATAGCTAAGCCATCCTGGAAATCGCCGTTAGGCATTACTTCGGGGTGGTGCCGTTGTCCTGCCATCTGAACCCTCTTAGATGAGGGCTCTTCTGGCCACTGTACTTGTTGGGTCGTAGTCTCGTCCGTGTATCTTGATGTGTGTGTGTGTGCGTGTGTGTACGCGTGTGTGTGGGTGCGTGTGTGTGTACGAGCGTGCGTGCATGCGTTTATTTTCCAGTGCTTCCACGCGTGACATCTTCTATATACATGTCTGAACATTTGCTCTTCTTATCAAAGTCATCATTTCCTTTGCGTCATCCTCTCTTTTTTTTATTTCTTCTTCCTCTTCTGTTCCACACAGCGTAGATCTTTGAGAACTTCAGCTGGCCTCCAGAGTCGAGCGGCCTTTGCGTATTGGTTGTCGGCCAATTGCGGTTCGACTACGACTTCGATCCTTCCATGGATAATTCGCTCCAATATCTTACCAATCGTGTCCAGCATACAAAGCGGTCGACAAGATGAGGGTTCGTCTGGGGGTTTTTCCCCTTGGGCAAGAGTACTAGTCTCTGCTGTTTACAATTTGCTGGAAAGATTCCCTCCTGCAGGCAAGTGTTGTTCTTGTATCAATAGGGTAACAACTGCTTCAAAAAAGTTAAGTTTCATATTTTCAAGGCTTAAGGCTTTCAATATATTGAGTAAATTTTTCTGAATAGTTTCCGCGTTATTATTTATATCTCTGCTTATTTGGTTTATAATGCTTATTGATTTGATTATATTGATTATATTCTCTTGTTGTTGATGTTCAAGTACATTTAAATAATTGTTTACTCTTTTGCATTTGGATTTTTGAAAATGTATTTTATTGCTGTGCCTAATCCATCAATGAGACCTCTATTTATTCTTTTATCTTGTTTATCTCCTTGCATAATATAGCAGCTTGTTCCAATAGGCTAGATTCTCGACGAAAAGATAACATATTGTAATTGGTCCAGATTTGTTCTTAAGTATATCTGAGTCTCGTCCAATTCACATGAAAATGTAAATAATTATACTTTTCAGGATTTGGTTTAATCCCTTCAGTTGTTATTACGTGTCCCAGGAAAGGCACTTCTTTTCTCAAAGATTCGCTCTTATCTATTTGAATTTTTGGAGTTCCTCGAATATGAGCTTAAGATGTTGCAGATGGCCTTGTAATGATTTTGAGAAGATTACTATGTCGTCCATGTGTACGAAGCAAAATTTGTGCAAATATTCCATTAGAATTCTATCCATGAGGCGTTGACAGGTCGCTGGAGCATTTTTCAGTCCAAAGGGCATGCTGACGTATTCGTAGTGCCCATTTTCAACTGTAAAAGCTGTTTTTTCGATTGAATCCTTATCTACTGGTATTTGATGGAATCCTTGTGCCAGGTCTAAAGTTGTAAAGTATGAACATTTGCCTCAGTTTTCTAAAATTTCATCCATACTTGGTAATGAATATCTATCTTCGATAGTCTTATCGTTTAATTTACGATAGCCGATGACCATTCTCCACCTTTTCTTGCCACTTGCGTCTTGTTTTTTAGGGATAATCCAAACTGATGATGAATACGGTGAATTGCTGGGTCTGATGATCTCATCGTTTATTAATTTTCTAGTTTGATTTTGAATTTCTTCTTTTAAATGATGCGGATACCGAAAACTTTTAGCGTAAATCGGATAATCATCCTTTGTTCTAATGGTGTGTGAAATCGCAGTTGTTGCTGATAATTTCTCACTTTCGTTGTAGAAGCTGTTTTCGTATTTACGACACAGCATTTTAATTTTATATCTTTCTTCGTCGTTCATGTGATTGGTTGTTATTAACGGTATTATTCCCTAGTGGTGGTTCACCTTAATTATTTCGAATTTTTCTGGTTCATTCTTTAAATAATTTATTTCAAATCGAGGCATGCTAGAAATTTAGGTTTCATACGTTATGTTTGCTTTTAGATTTTGTAAGTCGTTATGTCCAATTAGGCAAGAATAAGTTGAATGCCATTCTGCTATAAGAAAAGTAGTAGGGGTATCGTCGCCTAATTCGCGTAAAATAGGAAAAGTGAGTGCATGGGTGTCTTTTGTCACTATATGCACTGATTTTATCTCAAAAGAATGTGGAAAAATAAATTGAGAAAATAATTTGTAAGCAATTTGCGGGTTCATAACAGATGATGAAGCTCCGGAGTTGATTAAAATTTTAAGTGGTGGGTTTGTTGTAATTAAGTGAGGTAGGTCAGGTGAATTATGTTAATGTCGTTAATAGGCAGTTCGTTCTGTAAAGTTTGTAGGTCCTATACTCCTAAAGAAATTATTCGTTTTTGGAGTAAAGTTAGGTGGTCTATTAGCGTGACTACCGCCTGGTTTATTAGTATTTCTCGGACTAATCGACATTGGCGTGGGCTGATAGTTTTGCAATTCAGGTTGATTATTATTTCGTCCAAAATTGTTATTTCCAAAAGTTGAATTAAATTTAGGCGGTGCCTACGTAGCTACAGGGCGTAGTTGAAACGGATTTGCGTTTCTAAATGTTCCAGGTGCGGCGAACGGAGTTCTGTTTTTTGTCTTTCCAGTTACATTGAACGGATTTACATTTTTTGAGTTTCCTGCGAAACCAAAAACATTCGGTTTCGGTTTATTCTCTCGTTGCCTCATAAAGGTGAGGAAAGTGGCCTGCTGTTCGTGTTTGTTGTATCGTCTGCACTTTTCTAAACAAGCTTCAATATCCTCTAGTTCGAACTGCGTCAGATGTGAGTGATATGGTTCTTTTGTTCCATTGATGAATGTATTTTTCGCGACATTTTCGTAAAACGTGTTCTTCATCGCGATTAAATTAGCATCTTGGTTATTTCGCCGAATATGTTCTTTCATTTTGTTTAAACGATTTTTTATTTCATCCGCGTATTCTTCGTAGGTCTGATTCGATAGTTGATAACAAGTGCTTAATTTATTAAACAATAATTCTTCCGAACTTAGGTCACTGAATCTGTTAATTAAAAGCGCTCTACATGCGGCCCACGTTGCCGGATTATTTGCAACTACTAAATTTAACGCTTCTCCGCGTATTTTTGATTTTATTAATGCAAAAAGCGCTATATTAATCGCGTCGTCATTCGTTATTAAGTTCTAGAAAAATTTGTCGCAAGTTTGTAGAAAATGCGATAAAAGTTTAGTTCCTCCAGGGATTGCATCGCGCCGTATACTCAATTTTAATTTAGACTATTCTATATTAACCATTTTGACTTTTAATTTTTTAAATTATGTAAAATACTTTAACGTTTTTTTGACTTTCACTTGCACAATCGTATTATTGAAAAGGTTAAAATAGGAAATAGGGAATTCCAAAGACTTAGATTTCTTCGTAATGTATCTTGGTGATTCCAGGTGAGACGCTGCTTAAAGGCGATTGCGACGATGGGTTTGAAACACCAGCTGCCTTGTCTTTGATGATTTCCGTCCCAAAATTGGAGGAGAATCCGGATTCGACAGCCTCCTGCCCGTAGCACCAGTTAAGTTACAGGTTCAGAAGGTGTGGGTAATTATGAACATTACACACACACAAAGGTAAGTAAGGATAACTATATTTATTTGAAGTACGTCTTTACAGCTTGGAAACCCCACAGAGGCTGACTCGTAGCCGGTGCAAGTCATTTTATAGGTAAGATCATCTTTGTTTTCTACGGTGTCAAGCTGCTAGCTAAGCAAGGATGTTTTGGTTATTGCAGATCTGCCTAGTTCTGCGAAGAGCAAGTGAAAGTTCCACTGGACAATAATCTGGTAAGACGATGGGGAGATCGGTTCATCGACGATGGATCATATGTTTTCATTATTGACTGTCAAAAGCTGCTGCTGTTTTGTTTTTGCAGCTTCCTGTCGGAGCGATAAGCTGGACGAGGAAGATGCTCCAGAGCTGAATCATAGAACTCGCGCGCCACAAGTGTGAGAGACGCTCTTATGCGGAGTCTACAGGTACAGCCGTCAGGCATACGCACGGCGTTCCCTCTACAACTCGCAAAAAGTGGCGGCTCAGGCAGGGGCAGAATGAATCAGAGATCCCCCCCCCCGTGCTGACTCATAATTATCCGCCGCGAGACTGCACGTCCACCGACGAAACCTAAAAGGCGGGTTTGGGCCAGTAAAGCGTGCTCCAGGGCTTCTTGATAAAAAGAACGCAAATCCAGTATATTTTTTTGGGTTTTCTTTTTCATAACTCGCGAGTGCTTGGCGACGCGACGTCCAGGCGAGGACGAATCCCGGGAACGATCCGGTTACACGAGTTTGTCGGCGAAAACTGTAATTATAGAGTGATAAAATAAACCATCGTTTTAGTTATTTGTAATTTGCGATAATTTATTATCCTCGTAAGTTTTTCCCGATCCTCAGCGTACTTTTTCGTACCGTTTTCAACGAATAATTTCAGCGACCAGCGTAAAGAGATAAAACAAATAAATTCGGTGCTGACGAGTAGCACCTGGCACCCATAAGCGCATTATTAATTAGAGAAATTCGGCGCGTCGCGATAGATCTAGTTTCGTTGTGCGGAAGTTCGCCAAAAAATTTGTTTTAGTCATTTTTAGACCAAAATGTGTAAGGATGTCAAATCTCAAACAAATTTGAACAGTTATTCTCAGTACTTAAGAAAATTGGAAAACAACATATTCACTTCTTTTATTCTAAAAATGAAGTTTTTTACAAAGTCAACGATATTATGTACTTTAGTACAAAATAAACATTAACATTATTATTAAAAAATAGTTACAAATGCTGCTGCTGGTTTCTGCTGCCAAAATGTTTATTTCTTAAGGGGGGTGTACACCTTTAGAAATTTTCACCTAAAAACATCTAAAACAGAACAATTGTAATAGTTAGTAAAAT
>JAWWML010028998.1:0-13249 GCA_035047165.1 Ormyrus rosae
AATCTGATAAACTTACTTGATTTTTGCACCAGAATCTATAAGATTTTATCGGTTTTTAACATATCGTTTCAACAGGGTAGTAGGAACCTGTAAACTGTAGGGAGGTCGAAAATCGAAAGTCGAAAATTTAAAGTTGGACATCCCATTTTTTGAGTTCCACAAAAATTCCATTTGTATTAATTTGAAAAGAAGATAAGAGTACCTTGCAGAATTCTGCAGGATTCATGCTCGAAAACCTGTGAAGTCTATATAACTCAAGGTGACAAGGTAACTTCTTATACCTAAATTGACAGAATTCATCATGAAAATAAAAAAAGCATTTGTATATAAAATTCACTATAAAATCATTGAAACTTTTTAAATGACTGAATTATTACATTTTTGTGCATACATTAAAATAAGTGACTTAACTTTTTTTCAAAGAAAGGAAAAGCATTAACATTATTAACATTATAATACCGTATGATTTAATAAGGCGCAATGCAATTAATAATTTAATAATAATAATAATTAAAACTGGAAGCAATCAAACAATATCAAAATATTTGAATAACAAGTAAATAAATAAGCTAATCAAATATAGAAGCTATTTTTTTTAATTCATAATTATTCGCATACAAATAAAACAGCGCGAAAGCGTAAATATACAAACGAGAGAATACATTTTTTTAAACGAGACATTAAGCAAGCAGGAAAAACTCAAAGAAAGGCACGATAAAATTAGAGAACCATTTTTCGTACTTTTGTTTCCTTACAGAGGCGGTAAATCTTTTTCAATGAGTTTGCATTCTCAAACTACCTGCAAGATTTTTCACCGTACGTTAATATTGGTACCAATGGTACCTTGCTACGCACTCTGTCGTTGGGAACGTCCCTAATACTCACTTCTGTTAACAAGCTAACAGCTCTACATAATTATTTGTTTAGAGCAGTAAGAGCTGTTAAGTTTCAGAGTGACAGAGTCAATTTGGAAACACGCTACTTATGTACAGATTTATTAATAAACAATTTTTATTTCTTCAAACTTGATAGGTTTGTAACAAATTTTATTTGAATCATTGTATAAATTCTACAATAAAATAATTTAAATCAGTTATTCTGAACGAGATATTTTTCTGTGATTGCAAAATCCATATTAGATAATGCATCTCTCGTTCCGATACGAAAATTGCGAAATGAATATATATTCATTATCAGTGAGCGAAGAGCTTCGAGCCCGATTGAAATGCAAGACCCAACTTATTATATTTACTTGTTGGTCAGATCGAGAGTAACGCGTACGCGAAGACGATGAACGATTCAAAACAAACGGCCACTTGTTCAACGAGCCAACAAAAACCAGTGCCAACTCGAAAAATCATGTGCGTCGGTTATACGTGCTTGGATATCGTTCAATCGCTTAATAGATATGCCGAAGAAGACACAACGAAAATGTATGTACATATATTTTTATTACAAAATTTTTATTACAAATTTTTATGACAAAAAGTTTTGAACGCAAAATTTACTGACACTCTGCGATTAAACAATATACTTTCTTACAGATTTTATGCCGTTTATTACCTTACATAATTTATAAATAAAATGCAGACAGTCATATGGTTTAATATTTAAGTTACTTTATAATAGGAGAGATATTTTTCTCCAAAGATTGCATTAAAATTTTTTATTTTCCTTTCTCTTAACAGTTAAATGGAACTTTTTCTTTTATTTTTTTTTAACTAAACTGGTCATAACAAATTAATAAAAAAAATCACATAACGTACAAAAAACATCTCGATCTTTTCGAAATTAAAAGAAAAACACTTCGGCACCAGTGCAGTTCTAACAACTATATATCCCCTTGCTTAGGTGCCAGGAGATGTGGTACCAACGCGGCGGAAACGCCTCGAACAGCAGCACGGTGATAGCGCAGCTCGGCAACCCGGTGGAGCTGCTCGCTCCTTTCGGCGACGACATATTCTCCCACTT
The DNA here is from genome assembly GCA_035047165.1 of Ormyrus rosae. NCBI lineage: Eukaryota > Metazoa > Arthropoda > Insecta > Hymenoptera > Ormyridae > Ormyrus > Ormyrus rosae. The sequence goes on from JAWWML010028998.1 coordinate 1,972, forward strand.
CGTGAGGGAAGATCTGGAGAAGTACGACATCGATTACAAGCATTGCCCGAAGCGCGTGGAATGCGGCTGTCCGATTTCCACCGTCCTGCTGAGCGTGAGTACCGGTACGCGTACGATTATACATCACAGGACGGACGTCGGCGAGGTGCACAGCACGAGATTTGAAAGATTGGTCAATCTGAGGGAGTACAGTTGGATTCATTTTGAGGTACGATGTAATTGTTATGTGTATCGTGCAGTCGAGAAAATATATTAACATTAGAAAAATGTCGGTTTAAAAACCAGGACGGATCAAAGCATTATCAAGATATTCATATTTTTTTTTATTGCAAATAACTATTTTTGTGAAGCACAGACAGAAATCGTTGTTAAGTAATCAAAAAAGCCATCTGGTAGTTGATAATAGTACATTGTACAACAAGGGGAGAAAATGAGCTATTATGCTTAATACCTCAGCCGAGTGTGAAATAGCTTTTCTCCCCGTGTTACACACCGTGTTTTTCTCAGCGAGGGCATGAAAAGCCCTACTCATTCGGTGTTAGAAAGTTGAACAGACGATCGTGCATTTCAAATCGTACACAGAAATCGTACAAAATAGTTTAAAACAGAGAAAAAAAATTGAAAAAAAATTTTTTTTTGGAAAAATTTTAAAAATTAGAAAAAAGTGACTTTTTTTCCTGCTTGGACAAGCAATTTTGTCAAACGTTTGAAATGCTCGATTTTCTACGCTATACTTTCTAGCGTGAAATGAGAGCCATTTCGTGCCTGAGATGGGAAAATTATTGTTTCAATATTAATTAATTCTAAAATATTAAATAAAAGCAAAATCGAATAAATATGAAGTCTATAGAAGAAGTTAAATTAAAGTGTCGATAATCAAAAGACGAGTTACTCCAAATCGTCACTTCTTGCGCGCATAGGTGCTGCCTGCCTCTTTTTCCAGTGACCAGGGATTTTTCGGAGGACTTCACCTTTTTTACACAGAGCCCCTTTGTGAAGTTTTATTTATCAAAATTAGTCTGTTTTCTTTATCTTCGACTTTATCACTCATTGTAATATTATCGTAGGTTGAGAGATGATGTAAATGAGTACAGCAAATTCTCGCTGTATTCATTTACATCATCTCTCAACCTACGATAATATTAGTCTGTTTTGTTTAAACTACACTGAAAGAGAAAAAAAGGAGTAAAAATTACTATTTTCTATCTTTATTTCAAATATGAGAAGAAAAGTAATAATATTTACTATATATGAATAGTAAATATTAAAAGCGAAAATTTTAGTTAATTCAAAAAATATAGTAAATATTCTTTTTTTTTCTCTAAGTGTAGAAAAATGTGCAAAATTTGTGTTTAACAAGTAAATGTTATTTTTTATCATTACGGGAGAGTAAAAAGGACGGTGTCCCATCTAATAGAAGTTCAAATCTAATAGTATAATTCAATACCGGCAGGAAGTTGATTATTTAATGATAATCTCGACGTAAGACTCAAATTACACGTCAGTATCGTGTGAAAATCAAAAAGGAGTCATATAAATTGTTCTAAAACTATTCATTACTTATATAATTGTCATTACATTTTTCAATAGGGTAGAAATCACAGGCATGTTGAAGTGATGATGCAACGAATTAAAGATTACAATAACTCCTTGACTGATGACACTCCTCCAATAACAATAAGCTTCGAACTGGAAAGAGATGATCCTGATTTATTGAATCTTATGCCTCGCGCAGACGTTGTTTTCATATCTAAAGATTTTGCCAATGCAAGGGGGTGTAAAACCATGAGCGAGACACTCAAACATTTTGAAGGTCATCGAAAACCTGGGTAAATATTAAAATTCGTCCTTTATATAAAAATCTTTACGAACCTGTTTTTTTTTTTAAATTAAACATACTCGTTTTATTATTTTAGAGGAATAATCATAAATGCTTGGGGTGATCAGGGAGCAATGGGACTTGCTTCCGACGACCGTACTGTCCGCTCTCCAGCCTTTCCAGTGTCGGATGTAATCGACAGTCTCGGTGCTGGAGATACCTTCAACGGCGCAGTTATGTTTTACTTAAACAACACAAAGTTCCATTTTCACCATCGTAAAGGGATCGCCATCACTAACAATGATTACATCGACGGAAATATTCTCGACAAAGCTGTTACTTTTGGATGTCGAATAGCCGGTGCCAAAGTTGGTCTTCAAGGGTTTGAAAATTTGAACGTCTTTTATGAGAGTATTCGACTAAATATTCCAAATCTCTTTGTTTTTTAGCAGACTTTGGTTTTTTTCGTTTATTTTAAACTTCAGGTTATTATTAATTATAAGTGAATTTTTATGTAAATTTTATTTTTCAATAATTGTATAGTGTTGATGCAAATAACTTTTATGATTTTTATTTTATAAAGGTATACGTAATTATTTTACAAAAAAATGTGTAAATTAATAAAGAATTATTTTCATCTATAATTAAAGTTTTTAAAAGAATATTATTACCATAATACAAACTCCATGATAAAACGGTATAGAAATTTTATCGTATTATTTTATTGCTACTTTTTGTCACCAAAACAACTTTACCTTAACACTAACACTATGTAACACAGTATATATGCAGATGGAACTTCACAAGAGTTAAAAATCAACTGATAAAAATTAGGATAATTAAAGCTAACATCAATCTCGTAATTCTAGGAATGTTTGTGTAGTGATTAATTTCATTGTGATTGCAAAAAAGATCGCATCTTTCTGAGTATCGTTTAAATGGAAAAGACTAAAATAGTTTGATGTAGAGAAACATTTTTAATATCGTATTCGACCCTCCCCCCCACACACACACAAAATGGATGTTCAACAACCTATGAATGAAAATGAAAAAAGTTTATAAATTCGGTTTCAGAGAGTAACCCTGGTTATCCTGTAAAATGTTTTCAGATTTCGAACGAGTTCAGATCTCTGTTACGTTACTCACAAGCTAAATCATTTCTCAGATGAAAAGTATTGGATGAAGAGAGAATATACATATATGGTGATTTAATTATTGATAGAGCATTTGTTTTAAAACTCACCTTACTTATAGAATGGGTTGTCGGATTAGTTCATCTGAGCCTTATAAAGAGTTGACTAAAAAAAATGGGTGTGATTTTTTAATCCGTCTTGACGGAGATGCTTGAGTAGAGATTAACTAGTATATAAATGTAAAAAGATTTTTCAAAAACAGATACAAGATGAACCAAATAAAAAGGATTTATTGCTAAGCCATCAATGTTTCGAAAAAATTTATTGATTTCCGTCTTATCCAATTTTGACGTTAAAGTTTATAGTATTAAACGTAGCTATAGTAGATGTGTTTCAGTCTTTAGAAAAAATATTAAATTTTACAAGCAACGTGAGTTTTAAAAGAACAGCTGATGAGTCATTCAAGCAGAGTCTGCATGTTGTGTTTTATACATTTAAGATAGAACAGATCAAGATTCTTTATAATGATACTCAGTACAGTAGCAATTTAGTAGAAGCTATAAAACAGATTCTACAGGAAAATTCCAACTAAAAAGAAGCATGTATCTGAGCGAGCATCGAAGCATCTAAATTTATCTATGTTTTTAAATATGCCTAAGCTACGCAAATAATTTAGGATAAGAAAATCGTCCTCATATCGTCACGCTGAAGCTTGTAATTAGATGTAATTAGATGTCACAATGGAGTAATTGGTAGTGATTCATAGTAGTATTTCATAGTAGTATATGTTCTTCATTCTATGCAGGTTTAATGCTTATACAATAATGAGCGTAGAAAAAGATTCGCTAAATTGAACTACAAAGTAGTTTTTCTAATTGTTGATCGTACAATAATGTAATAACGTAATAAGTTTTTGAAAGACTTTGATTTTATAAAAATGTAAAGAAAGAATTGTTGCAGCTCTACATCAAATAAACAAGAAAGATAATATAATTAAAGCCTCTATTTTTGTTAATTAAAACAGAATTTTGTAATCATTCCTTTCTTTCATTAGGTAATTATTTGTTAACATTTTGATTGGTGTTACCTTTTAAAATAAATAAAATAATTAATAAAATAATCGCCGTATTAATTAAGTAGATTTAATACACTATGAATTATTATTAAGTATTAATTAAATCTTGTGCAACAACAATTTTATTCAAAAATGTCACTTTATGAGCTTAAATTAAAATTTTATTTGCTCTTGCATAACTAAGTGTCCAGCAATAAAAATTAAATTTTTGCATTTTGAAAAATCGCCGAGGATGATCGTGAAAAAAAAATCAAAAGTGGAAACATTATTATTATGACAATTGCTTAATTAGTCAATTCCAGTACGATACATTAGATATCATATGGCAGTTGCATCACCATGTTGTGAATCTTTTCAGATCTGTGCTTCAAACACGGTTGCAGTTTCTTAGCTTACTTTAGTCTCTGAGAGATAAATAAAAATAAAAGCAAAATGAAGAATTTTTATTACATTTTTGGTGCATTAATATTTGTTGTAAGTAATCAAAATTCATGGACAATCTTTTTAAAAGAAATAGTTTTAAAAACAGTTTATTGGTTCATAGGCTCACGTTTACTGTCAAAAATCTGATGAAATGAAAAAAGTGATTGAAGAATGTAGAACTGAATTGGGCGTGACGAGAGGTACACGTTTAGTTAAATAGATTTTAATTTTTCGTTACTATAGAACGAAATTATTTTAGAATAAAATACTCTTTTTATACTCTCTAGTAATAAATTGTAATTTGTTAAATTGCTTATTAAGCGGTTTCGCAAAGTTTGTTGAGCTTGTAATAAATTTTAATATAAGATATAGTGATTTTTGTTCGCACATTTTCTCCCGGTGTTATAATAATAGTGATTTTTTATAGAAAATTTTCGAAATGCTAAATACGATGATTCCATTAGAAAATGCTTTGTTGCCTGCAAATTCAAGAAATTGGAAAAGGTAAGAAAAAATAACAAGAATAAAAGAAGCTTAATATATTTAATCATCTTAAAAATAAAATTATTTTATTCATATCTAACATAATTTAAACTTTAAAATAAATCATATTTTTTAATGTACCGATAATAATTGTAGCTGGTAGATGGTAAAATTGTTCCTGAAAAGATAATCGAATCCTATTCAAGTCGGTATCATCATGTATCTGACAAGACAAAAGACGAAATAAATGAGTGTGCTATTACAGGTAAAAATTTTATAGATGATTTGACGATATTCGATGTCATTTGATTATTAAAAAATCTTTTGGTTTTACCCCATTGATCTTTTTTATTTGATAAAAATTATTTTCTTGCAGCCAATAAGGAAACTGATGAATGCGAAGTAACGTTCGGATTCGTAAAATGCATGTCTGACAAAGTTGGGTCGCATCATCGTAATAAACCACAAGCAACAGTCGAGAATAACTAATAAAATATTTGTAATACAAGTTTTTTAAATGGATGCTAATTTATTACTTATTCAGTTTAATAAAGCAAGTAGAAATTAAAAGTATTTAAGAAAAAGTATAATTTTAGTTTATTTTACTTTCAAGATAGTTAATTGTAATGTAATTCTAGATGTGTAATATACTATTATTCAATCTTGTATATAAATAAAATAAAATATAAATAATAAATGACACGAATATAACTTATATTTATTGAATAAATACATTTTTTTGGTAACACAGAGAGAATTTTTGAGTAAAAATTACCCCCTAAATTAGGCTAATCGCAGAACAATGCGATTTTCTGAATAATATTTAGCCCCTTTTAGAATAATATTTACTCTAATAAAGTAATTTTTACTCTACCTTCTCTCAAAATTCCCTCAGTGTAGTATCCTATTATAATTGATTATAAAAAGTAAAAAAAAATTATTGGTGAATTTAAAAAATATTGAAAATAATTAACGTAAATGTATTTTTTATTAAACGTGTATACACATTTAAATTAGTTACTAAATAACAAGAAGTAAAAATGACTCAAACAAAATTTCTTTGCTCGGAAAATGCTTACCTTTAACATTTCGAACAATGTCTGTCTCCTAAATATTTTTGAATATTCTAAATTTTCACAACAGATGTAGACTAACTTTCTATATGAAAATACCGTAGATAAATATAGTTAACTAATACCTCCAGGTTTTTTCCGGACGTTAAATGGGCTTACAAAGAGGTGTTATTTTTTATTTGAACAATACTTTTATATATTTTTTAAAGATTGCAAAAAGCAGTAAAGAAAAATTTTTAACTCGGCGAGGAAGGACAAAACGATTTTTTTTAAATTAAATAATTTATGAAGTTCTAAAAGTCTTCAGTAGAATGTGTAAATTTATTATTATTTCATAAAATTTGATAAACACGCATTTTTTTCAATAATTACGAACTATTTTTAATCAATATTTTTTAATTAATGTTACATTTTCCGAGCATTAAATCCAAAAATAGTACTGTATCTGCTGATTCGTTAAACATTTAACTTTCATTAAAATTGAACTAGATGGTGGCATTTAAATTGCATGTGCTAAATTTCTTGAAATACGCGCAACATTAAATCAGAGTAGAGAATTACTTTGTTCAAATTAAAAATAATGACGATCCGGTTCCGGACACTACAAGCTGGCATTAAAAAAGTCCTTACACATAATAATTTCAAATGTAAAAATACATATTTTTGTAAGTTACAAAGCATACTATAAAAGTTGACAATTATTCCCACTTATATAACCAATTATTCGCGCCTTATTCTACAAATGATAGTTATTACCGCAACAATGCTTGCAATTTATCACGTAATCAAAAGCCATCGTATAAATACTCAACGAGCACGAAAATTCATTTAGTTCTGAAAACATTCTTCTGCAGTTCAGACTACCGAAAATCAATCAGTGCAATGAAGGCCTATATTTGTATTTTGAGTGTGTTGGTTGCTGTGGTAAGCACAAACTTCTTTTTTTGAGTCTTCTTCAAGTTCTGTGTTATTTTCATGTAATGAGCAAGCAGAAAAAGTATTTCAAAAAGTTATAAAAAATCGGTATTTGTATACAATATAAAATTCCACGAAAATAATTGTAATTATTCGGTTAAATTTAATGCTCCTTTCATATAAATTTATCAATTGAAACGCTACAAATTAAGTCCAGTATGTAAAAAAAGTTTATTTTGAATCCAAAATGTGTATGTAACACTGGATTGTCAACTACCTTGTCTTAAAAAACAACTATCTTGTCTTAAAAAAGTGATGACTGGCAATTATATTCTAACTTATTTATATTTTGGCATATAACAAGACATTTCAGAGTTTGAGATAAAAACAGATTAAATGGTCTAATTTTTATTTTCTATATTTTTGCAAATTAGTTTTAGCAAGTAATTTCTCTATCTAATTGCTATATATTAATTTTCGCGTCAATGAATCGTTTTAGATTGTCAAAATTATAATTACAATTATAAAAAAAAATGGAATCGTAATAAATAGAAATGTATTGCAATAAACTTATAATAATTCTTTTTAACTTCATTAATTTAATTTTATTTTCGTTCAACATAAAAAATAAAATTATTAATTTTTAAGGTGTGCATTAACGCTTCACCAGATCACGGCCATATGCATCAGCTATTCGATGAATGTGCATCCGAAGTTGGTTTAGGTAAATTACTGCACCGAGCAGAACAATCCATAAAGATTATTATAAATAAAATACATAATTAACTGTTTATTACAGAAAAACCCGCTGAAAAACCTTCTGGACCCCCTAACTTTGACGATCCTAAAGTTAAGTGTCTCTTTGCGTGTATGATGAAAAAGGGTGGAAAAGTGAGTAGTGGATTTCTGCTTTAATTTTGGTTTACCAGTTATATATTTACGCAACTATGCATTACATTTTTACAGATGGAAAATGGCAAGATAGTGCTCGAAAAGGAAATCGAAGGGTTCAGCAAACATGGGCCTGGATTAACCGACAGTGATAAAGAGAAACTTACTGAATGTGTGAATACTGGTAAATTTACAATTCATTTTATAGTATAAAACCTTAAAACGTATATGAAATTACTTCGGGCAAAATGTAATTTGATTTGTAATTCAAATGCGCATAGTAACTTAAATTGTTTCATAACTCGTAAGAGATTAGGTGCAAAGTTTATAATTTTGAGGGAAATTTCAGTCGTGTTCATAAAAATTAATTATTTTCTTAAAATCATTATGAAAAATATTGAAATTCTATTTTGTGTTCTAGCGAATGAGCAAACGGAGGAATGTGAAGTAGCAGCAGCAATGCATAAATGCGTTCACGAGAAGATGCACCCTCCAAAGTGAGATGAAAATTAAGTCTATATTCTGAAGTATTATTTCAAATTGCACCAACACCATTATCTTGAATTTCCCTACAAGTTGATATAATATATTTATATTAAACTAAGATTTTGCAATCTTATTATTCTTAATCCTCCTTCTCCTCCTATCTTAAAAAAACCATAGCCAGATGTTGTGTAGCATTTAAAGATTGATTTTGATTTGTTTGTAACTCGGTTTGTAAGCATTGAGCGAGAGGATTCGTTGCTTGCGCTAAATTGGAATTTTTGAAATTGAATGTTTATATTTAACTATTTCAAACCCAATAATTAAACTAAAATAGAATAAAAAAATTTCCTTTTTTTATTTTATAAAAATTATAATAATTTTATCATTTCAAATGATTAAAACTAAATTCTTCCTTAAAAAATTAATGCTCTGAAAAGTGAAGTCAGTTTATTCGAAATGTGATTGACTGATCAGTTTATTTGTGATCTAATTGGCGGAAAAAGAGTAACCCCAAAAAAAGAACATAGTACGCGCGAAGCGCGTTGGATTTTACTATCGTTATAAAGAACACTTGCATAGTTGTAGTATTGGGGATACTCTATTTGATTCATATTTTCAAATTCGTTCACAATCTTCCTTACTGTTATCATCTTCGTCCAAGTCCTGGAATCGTGCGTTAGCAGCTGAACAATGGAGAACTGCTGAGAAGTTAAGTTGCTCAACAGTTTCAACTCCTCCAAACATTTCAAATAATAGTCGTGCCACTGATTACGATTCTACATGCTGTTCTCCAATTGCTCGTTAACAAACTCATTCTTATACGTTAGAATCGCTATGTGTGAGCCAGTATTATTTTGGCGACATCGCAGTAACCGCGGAATTTCACGTAATCGAAGGCGGTAAACGTGGAGCCGTCCATTTGGTTGACGTCCGCTCCCATCTCCAAAAGGTACTCGACAAACGCATCCCGGTTGTTCAGCGCAGCCGAAAAGAGTGAGGGTCTCGACAATCTCCTTATCGAAATCCAAGAAAAGAGCATCGCGAATCGGCGACTTCCCGTTTATCTTAATGTTTACGTTCGCGCCGTGCTCTACGAGCGCCTCGAGGTACCGCGTGCTGCCGCTTCTCACGGCGATGAAGACGTCGACTTTCTTCCTGAAATTCAGCTTTGCCCCTTTCACTGAAATATTTCTGAAAGATTGAGTAAATATTTCAGTAATTATTTCATTAAAATTTTTACAAACTCTTTCTTTGAAATTTTTCGCGGGAAAGTTTATGGAATATGTTAGAAATGTTACGTCCTTTCTGGCAGGTGAAATATTACTGACATATAACTTACCTATTGCTCAAAGTATTTCTTTAAATTAAGTACTAAAAATTACATGAAATAATTGACTAAAATATTCCTGGAATATTACCGAAATAATTTTTTGGAGTATTAAAAAATTCAATAAACCCTGCAATAAAATATTCCTGAAAGTTTTACTGAATGTTACAGTAAATATTCCGTGAAAGATTTTTTGAATTATTGTCTTGTAACATTTCTTTGGAATTTTTTTGGAAGGCTTAAGAAATATGATATCCCCAATGATATATGAAATGCTTCTGGAATATAACATAAATTTTTCATGAAATACTGCACTAGAATACTTCATAAATATTTCATAAAATATTTTATGACATTTTACATGAAGCTTCCGTACATAATTCAATGGAATATTCCGTCGTATGCCCTTTGGGATAGTTATGAAATATTTCTTGAATATTCCAAGTGTCATTTTTCTGCGGAATCTTCCGAAATATTCCACTGATTTCTTTCGTGCTGGGTTGTAGAAGAACTCTACCTTTTAAATCTTCCGCCGGAATATTTATGGAATGTGCCCGGAATGTTACATCCTTGCTGGCGAATGAAATATTACCGTAATAATACTTCCACGTTCAAACGATTTCTTTGAATTAAGTACTAAAAATTACATGAAATAATTGACTAAAATATTCCTGGAATATTTCCGGAATAACTTTTTGGAGCATTAAAATTTCAAAAAATCTTTTCGTTGAAATATTTCTGAAAGATTTACAAAATATTTCAGTAAGAGTTTCATTGAAAACTTGACGAACTCGTTCTTTTAAATCTTCCACTGGAATATTTATGGAATATGTCCAAAATGTTACATCCGTGCGGGCGTGTGAAATGTTACCGAAATAACTCTTACATATTGCTGAAATGATTTCTATGAATTAATTACTAAACCTTACAAAAAATAATTTTCCAAAATATTCCTGGAATATTTTTGTAATAACTTTTTGGAATATTAACAATTTCAAAAATTGCTTTCCTTGAAATATTTCTGAAAGATTTACTAAATGTTACAGTAAATATTCCATGAATTATTGGTGCGGTCGAGAACATCCGTTCCGTACTTTAAGAATAAGTTGACTAGGTTCATTTTGTTGCTTTTGACAGCTCTGTGGAAAGGACTGTGGCCGTCATGGTCCTTTATCGTTGTACTTGCATTGCGCTGCTCGTGTGGAAATTTTCGGACTTACCTGGATTACCAATCTGATTCTTGTAAAATTACTTTTCTAAGGGAAATATTGAAGGATTCAGGGATCAGTGATTAATACCCATCTTTTCATTTAAATTTAGGACTTTATTTCAATAACTCGATGCGTGTTTTATCTAAAAGACGTGACGCGCGCTCTTATTAATTTATCGCGGCTTACTCTACACTCAGGACTTAACTTTCTTAACGTAGCGCTTGCTGGTAGCTGGTGGTGGCCTGACGATGCCCACAGTGATTGACGATGGCTCTCCCGTGAACCGCCGGAAGACGATCTTAGCTTGAGTTTTGATGCTCGTGATCTTCACTGGACGATGATTCTCGACCAGGGCTTCTGACGGGCAGGGTTGCGGTGCGATTGTGCAAAACTGCTCCAAGTTGCTAACTTCAGAGTGGAATAGCATAGGAAGTATATCTAT
>JAWWML010029009.1:0-13245 GCA_035047165.1 Ormyrus rosae
ATGCATTAAATCAAGCTTTGTACAAGTCGTATCAAAAAATAATGTTCAATACAAGAGCATAAAGGTGATTTTAACCTTTTCACACTATCTTCGTTTTGAAAAAAATTAAATAAAAATATTCCTGACAACTTAAAATGTAATTATAACAGGTTTTTATAACAATTCCAAAAATTACTATCACAAAGCTTCCCTTATAAAGAATAAATCCTCTCAAATAAGAATGACGTCAAAAGTTGGTACAGCTGATTGTTTGCAGATCGGCACCATAAAACTCGTTAAAAATAATTTTCCCCGCGACTGTCGCTGTTTCAATAAAGTTATATCGAAATGGCAGTCGGCTCGCTTAGAGGACAGCAGTGCAGAATTCGTTCTCTTTCCTCCTTTGGAGAGCACCGCGCAATTTAACGCTTCGGCTCGCGCAGCGGAGAGCCAAATGTTTATCTCGCCTCTGAATAGACAGGCCTTTTGTGCGCGCTGAGAATATGCCATTACCATCGCTCACCACTGCCAATACAAACTTAGGTGAACTTTGCCGCGTAGCTGCCGCCGCGATAAAAGCCATGCAATTCGGCTTTTTATTCGCGGTTTTAATTGCCATTGTTTTCTTTAATCAGCCGCTCTCGGCGATATCGTTTTCGCGAAACTCTAATAAATTAGTGCGTTTATTGGCTTGCGCAAAGCTTTTCTGCGATATTCGGCTTGAAATTATGGGGTGATTGTTGCGTTATAACGGATGGCCGCGACTCACGAGAAAGCGAGCGACAGATTCTAAAAGCGTGACAATGAGGCGAACTTATTTTTAAATTGCTCTCCGGTCCTAGATGTTAGAGCTCGTTATTCATATGTACAACGTCGAAATAATGGCTGCTGCGAATGATTTCAAACTTTGTTTCGCATTTGTGCAAACGTGTACTAAATGAGCGTCAATGAAATTCAAACTAATTCGCAATTTAAATAATGTAATTTAATAGTTACTCGTGTGAAATGTCCAACTGTATGTTGGTTACAGGCGTAACTAATATTGAAATAGTTACCAAATTCTAATCTTTCATTGCACAATTGTAATTAACTGTAATTGAGTAGCTACTTGCTAATGAATAAACAAGAAAGTTATTATTAGTTAGTGCAAGCTTGCTTAAACTTATACGTTCTGCAAAGCAAACAAACATCTTTGTAGATAAATATTTTAAAATTAATTTTTTGTTATTTTTTTTTATAGAGAAATATACATTATTTGTGTATGTAATGTATTTTTATTTTAGTCGTCATGAAAGTGACATCGAACGCCGTTCCTCGTCGTGTGTCCTGCGCACGTGAAATTGCGTTAAACTTTTTTTTTACCGCACACAATACTTTTCCATTTCAATTTATATACAAATGGAAATTTGAATCGAATTTTTAATTTAATTTTTTTTTAGCTGTAAAAATACGAAATCAACGAAAATAAATTATTTTTATCTTCGTTATATTTGACAAATATTTTATTCGCATATAAAATATATTTTGTAATTTATCGAGGAGATAAATTCAGCGTCTACTTTATTCGGCGTTTTACGTAAAACTATATTTTAATCGTGCATTATGATCAAAAGCTCATAAATCTAAGGTCACGATAATAGTTATTAAACATCGACAGATTGGAAAGAAGGCGTACGACGAGGCCCATAAGGAAAGAACATAATGTCATTGTCCATAAATTAGCATCGCGGCGCACAACAAACACCTCGACCTCGTTTCGGCCAAATTATCAGCTTTCGCGAAAGCGTGATGAGATTTAAATGGGATAAAAATTCGCTTCCACGCGTATAATGCGAGACAAAAAAAAAAAGAGCGAGGCGAGCAGCGAGAAAGGCCTCTCCGAGGCGCGGGCAAGTCGTCGCGGCGGACAAAAAGCTTTAAAATTAGCGGTAAACTGCTTGATGCTCGAGTCTCTTTCTCTCTCCTTACAGCCGCTGGCCGTCCGTCCGTCCGTCCCTCGCGTGTCGTTCCGTTCGGATTGTCGAACGATTTCTGCACCGGACGCTTGCGATTCAAAAGGCCTTTGTCGCGCCTTCCGGGTCTGGATAATGCGTGGGTATATATACACGGCGATATCGTACCTCGGAAACGCCCCTCGCGCGACTTGCCGCTTTACTTTCCCAGGTGACAATTACCGGCGGACGCTCTCGCCCTTTCGACCCGCCGACGGAAAATCAATCTCGGCTACAAGTTTATAATGCGCGCGAGAGCCGTCCGCGCGGGAGCTCGTTGTCGCGGCGCGCTGCTATTTTCGGCCGCGCGGCAGGCAACTTTACCGCTGCCGGACGTTCGCAAAGTGCCGTGATTGACGCGGCGCACTTATCGCTTTAACGAACGGGGCTCGATTATCGTTTCGTTAACGTTTTGCTGCGGGGCTGCCGCTTAATTTACGAGATTGAACGGCGGTAAACTGAGAGAGGCGCGAGCTTCGACGGTGTATTTTGGAAAACGTTTTTTACGCCCTCGATATTTGCAGTAGCTTTCAAAACGGCTCGCGCTCATTGCGGGAGAGCTGTTTACGCGGACAAATAAACTGCTGGGTAACTGGGACGGTTTGACGTGTTGCCTTTGGCGCGGTTACATAACGAAAGAAAACGTTTATATTAACGGGTTAAAAATGAAAGCATCGATAAAGGCGGCAGTGAGATAATTTTAGATCCTCCGTCGCTTCTTTCCGACTCATTTTTGCAACGCACAGTTTTCCGCCGCCGAAGAAATCGGTATCGCCTACTTTTGCGGGGAAAAAAAATAACTACATTCGTTAATACTATAACAAATATTCGTAGTTTATAGGCTCGAAACACGCGAGGAAATTTTATGACATGTAACGTTGATTTATTGCCGTGACTACGTATGCAGGTTTTGAGTAATATTTTGCTACTACCTCCAAATGCTTTAATGCGATTCGTATGCTAATTAAATTATGGCTTATCCTTGGTTCAATCTTTTCACGGACTTCACTTTTAATATGAGCTAATGTACCACTGTTTAACCGTTCCGACATCGAGAGTTTGCTTTAAGTTTCAAATACAATTAGTTATAAGTATGAGAATTCGTAAATTTCGTTTCCTCTTAATATTTACGAAACGTAATTATAATAATAAAATTTTAATGAAGAACAGTTGTAATAAATCAAAGTTTTATTGCTGCAGCAATTAAAATCGTATTTTCGTTAGTTTAATAAAATTAAAAACAATTTATTTGAATTAGTTTAATAAAATTAAATATAATTTATATAATCAATATTAAAATACAATTTTCTTTAACTCACTTACTTTTTGATAACGTTAACATGAATTACAAAACTGTTTGATCATCTTGACAGAAAATACAATTATTTAATTAATACGTAGTTTAATTATTATTTTACATGCTGCATTTTCGTGATTGCAATGTTCGCGTTATATTTGTCTATAGTATTTGCAAACAATTACAATTAACCGATAAGAATGTTAATTGAAAAATACGAATATAATAAGACGTCGCGAAAATAGCAATAATTTATTGCACGCGGAAAATTTTTCCTTTCAGATAAAATCGAACGAAAACCGAAAGATTAAATATTAAAGCAGAAAGTTACAATTAGCGAATCGCATAAGATCGTGTGATAAGAATAAGCGTGGAAGTTCCCTTCTCGAACGTACAAAGTTTTATGCATCTCAAGAAAGAGTTTAATTTTGAATCAACATAATCCGTACTAAATGTACTTTTTCATTTTCTCGCACTTTTAAACTTTCAGATTCGTTTTGGACAATTGAATTTCTCCAGTAATTCCTGGAAAGCTCACCGTCCCCCGCAATTCATTTGCCGCCTCTTTCTTTTCTCCCAATTATATAAATATTAATAAACTCGGCGCGGAAGACGTGCCAACCTGTTGAAGGGACAAATGAATTTGTTTATACGGCGAGCTGCGCTGCCGACGGTCAGGCTGTACTAAAAAACAAGGTTTAAATGTGGGAAGGCATATATATCGAGGCATTCGACGAGTGCAACGTCCAGGCCTGAAAAGCCCCGTAAACGGCTGCACGGAGAGGAGAAAGAGCTTTGCACGAATAACGATAATGACGAATTACCGAAGCTAATTAGAGTCAGTTGTCCCTCGCGGCGGCGCCGGGGTCAAGCGGTGCGTGCGCCTTCGGTGTAAGAAAGCTGCCCCGTGCCCCGCCGCCGAAAATAGTACGTCCCTCTCTCGGGCGGTGCGCGCATTGCGGGCGCAGCTCGGGCGTCGCGCGTAAATACTAACTGCGCGCGTGCACGCCTAGGCGCTCGCTCTTGCTGCGCGTATACCCCTTTTAAAATGACCCGGTACAGCTGTTTCCTCGTGTGAACGACCGCCGGGCAATCTGCCTGACTCTCGTTTTGTTTTCCTTACGGTCAACGCGCGCGGCGTGGCGCTGATGTGTGTGTGTGCACAGTCGAGGCAGCTGCTGCTGCTGCTGCCTCAAAGCCTCCACTGTCCTCGTATCTGTGCTGCGGCTCTCGACGCTCTAGTCGTGCAGTTTTGCACGTCTTTTAACGCTGAACGTCTTCCTCTTTTTTTTCATTACGGACCACGTTTTTCCTGTTATAAATCTCTGCCCGCGCTTTCCTTCAAACAGATTCTGATGTCACCTCTGCACGGGTCAAGCGACGATTTCTTTCACTTTTTCTGCTGATCTTTCGCGCGAGGTTCCTCACGTTTGCACTCGATATATGACTTCGACGGACTTCGTCTATTCCTTGATTGATTTAACTTTCTTTGAAGTACACTATATCCGTATCAAATAAAATCTCTTAAAATTTGTTAACAAATAATTTAAAGACCATTTCAGCAAGCATAACGAATCATTTTTAGTAATGATGATCTGAAAAAAATGAAAGATAAAAATGTGGATAAGAGCTGCCAAAAAACTTGAACGATAAATGTGGAAATAAAGTTCTCCTTCTTTACGTCAGAACCAATTTTTCAAAAAAAGTTTTTAAAAGTAAAAAAAGCCGTTTAAACTTAAAAAGCTGCTCGCGAATCGCTTTGGCAATGATCACCGTAAGACTTAATGACTATTTACTCACCAGATAGCAATGGTCGAAGATTCGCAAACTTCTTGAGTTGCGATAACTGCTGGTTCAGGTCTTACCTTACGTACCGTATCTCCGACTGGCGTCCTAACGAGGATTGAACTAAAGATAAATTAATGGACTCGCGCAACATAAAGTCTCCATTTCGCACGGCAGGGTCGTTGGCGAAAATAAAGCGTGAGGATTTTTTTTTTTAGTATCAAATTGACAATAAAATTGAACGCCAAATTCTGACTAGGTAATTACTAACAAAGTATTCATGTAATCCTCAGGCCATTAGTTTTTGTAGATTCTTCATCAAATTTTCAAAGCTAATGCTACATTATCACCTTGCGCCCTCCTTTTTTACCACAAAGAAGCAATATCACACGAAGTTAATAGTATTAACTGGAAAAATTCAGTGAAAAAAATGGGAAAACTGCCCCGTCGGCGACTAAAGTACCTTTATAAGAGCAGTACACAATATGGGCCAACAAAACATCGTCGGTGCAAAATTGACGTAGTTAAAATTTTTTTAAAAAGCTACTGTCCACCTCACACGAGCTGATAATAAATAGCCACTTTATTAATTACGCATCGCTCGCTGTTGTGCCACCTATAAAGCAATTACATGCGGAATATAATAGCCTAATAGTAGCGCGTTTAACAAAATTTGGATATTTTCGACGAACTGGAAAGAACTTCTTTTTGTAATAATCGTAATAAAGCTCTCTTTCTTATCCGAACTAGCATTGATTAAAAATATTATTTTAGAAAAAAGCATCTCACTTCATATTTTTGTGTTACGAATTATTAAAAAAAATGTTGGATGTTTTATTTTCTATTTTTCTTTTAGTTATTATTTTTTAATTTAAATATTCATCGCGAAATTACAAAATAAAAAGGGAATTTTATAAAATAAATTCTAAAATAGATGAAAGCTATTCGTCCATGTGAACTAAATATCTTGCTGGACCAAATTCAAATATTAAACAGTCAGTATTAGTATATTAATTGGGTCTGGTATAAAGGTACTTTGCATATTGAACAAAAGGCAGGGATTACTCTGATATCTAGAATAAATTAATCGACTCAGTTAGTTTATTGCCTATTCAGTTTCCCTAAATGCTAATGCAGCCAGCTGTTGTAATACAAATTGTAGTAGCCTATTTACGTTTAATACGAGGATCAATGAATGCTTGCATAATATTAAACAGTAAATAGTTATTTTACCTGGTCATCATTCAACAACAGAGTCATTCGAATCACGAAGTGAAAAAAACTTATTATTCGTTTTAAGAATCACTTAAATTGGTTAAACTGGAGGGGTTTAACTTTTAATTTATTATCCTCAAAGCGTCCAGCTATAACAACGTCGAAACGAAAAAGCAGAAAACGAATCTTTTTAATCAAAGGTAGGTTAAGCTGGTTAGCACCCGGAGGACTTGAAAAAGACTATTTCTTTACTGGGCGACGGTAACAAACGGCCTTGATAAATCGCTTTTTTCAGAATTACTCTTGTAGCGAGAGAAACCATCTTGCGCCATGAATCCCAAAATCGTACGAGTGAATTCAATTTACTGCGAACGGCAAATGCGGCTAAAACTTTTTAACGAAAAAAGAAAAAAAAAACCCCTTTAAATCTCTACGCGAGAAAGAATTTTTTTATTTATACACGCTCTTTTCCGAATTTACATCCCCCCGCGCCAGCTGGCGGATTTTAATTAAAACGTCCCCGCGTCCCCCGTAAAAGGATAATTGCGCGAGTGAAAAGTGTGTGTTTGGTCGATAGGAAGCCAGCCGAGCGGTGTATAGTTAGCCGGGGTATAAGAAAAGCAAGGTACATAAGCGCGCGGAGTGTGCAGGTCGATGAGCCATCGGTCCTCGCTCTCGCACTTTTCTGCGTACGGCAAATAGAGAAGCAGCAGCAGCAGCAGCAGCATCGCGCAGGCTGCTCGTTTTTCTCTCCATTTCCCGTACAGTCCCGTGTGCCAGAGATCTCTCGCCTCAGCTTATTTCCGTCGTTTTGCTCCTCTCGTCCGCAATCGAGGCGAGATGGACGCCGCGGCAACGGGACACCGACGGCCTGCTTCCCCGAGCAACGCACTCGCTTACACGCTCGCAGGTGCATCTTTTATTTTCGTTCATTTAAATTTACCTCGAGCGGTCAATTGACTCCCGGGCCTTTTTTAGCGCGGCCGAAAGCTCTCTCTCTCTCCTCTCTCTCTCTCTCTCGACGTGCTTTGGCGCAAGTCGGACACGAAGCTTCTCGTGTGTACACAGAGCCGATCGATCGGCTCAATTAAATTAAGACCTTTCTTTTTTCTCGCGCTCGCAGCTTTGCCCGATCAATCGGATCGGGTGATTCGATTAACGATCTTTCGCCAAGACAAAATTTAGTTTGCCATTCCCTCTTCCGGACTCGAAGAGCTCTGCGCGGCGCTGCATCGCCGCCGAGCGAAAGCCCGTTTATTTAATCTTCTTGCGCTTTGGCACGCGGAGTAATTACTTCTCGGCCTTTTGTCGTTAGTATCTGGGAAAGTATGCCGAAACTATCTTTGCACGGCACAGATATCCTGCGGTTTTATTGCCATGACTCATCGAGCTGATAAAAATTCAATATTTTAGACCTTCCGCGGCTTTGTTTATTAAAAAAAAAGGACAGTTTTTCCGAGTTAATTCTTTATCAAAACAAAGTTTCAGGAGACGTGTAAATTTGAACTTTAAAATTTCTTTTTCATACACTGCCGGAATTAAAAAGTTTGAAAAAATGAATTATTCGAACGAAGCTCTTTCAATCCCCACATTAAATCGCGATGCGTCGCTGCGCCGCGCAGCTTTAGCCTGGATGCTACTGAATAAATAAAAAGCTTTCAAGGAGCGCGTAAATTAAAATTAAACGCTCCGCAATTTAAAAGCATTACCCCCCGCGCAAAACCGTAATACCTTGTGTGCCAGCTAAAATTATAGATATTTAATTCCGTGCCTTTCTTTCATGATTTTTACAAGCCGCCGCGAGCGAAGGTGGAATGTAATTTCTTATTTGGAATATAAAAACTCTCGACTCGCGGCTGCGTTTTACACCTCGATAACACCTCCGCGCGCGTATATATATTTCTCGTAGTGCGATTAACCTACTTTCGGGCTTGATTATCAGCCTGGCAAATGGCCGATTATATTAGAACAATGAGATTTTGAATAAATCTTGAGCGCAACCGTTTAGAAACATCGCAAAATGATGTTTATAAAGTAGGATGTATCATAACTGATATAACTAGAAATTAACAGCGTGAAAAAATGGGTTAACAAACTTTATCCTCCGTAAAACGATGGGAATGAATATTCAAGATCGAAATCTTGATGGAAATTTAGTAGGTTGGAGTGAAAATTTTTTAGAAACTTCGCGGTTATGCCGCGTAAAGCGACGATCTCTTATACTCGGAGAGGAAAAATATGAAAAAATTGCAAAATTCATGAAGAGCTGCCCCAGCGAGAAAAGGAAGTTTCGCCTAAGTAAACACGCGCGTAAAGAGGAAAAGGAGCCAGGGAGCGGACAAGCGAGATCCTTGTAACAAAAGTGCAAAGCGGGGGAAAAAGCCGCGGGATCGGGCAGAATAGTAGCTGGAAGCCCAGAAGCGGAGAGATGAGCAGCGTGGCAAAGAGACGCACAATCGCGAGTGACCGCCTCGTCACTCGTCGCGCATACTGATGCGTCCCACGCGCCAGACGCGCTTTTCCTCGAATCCGTCGAACCTTTTAAGAAGGCTAAGCTCGACAATGGCGCTGCTCTCTCTCTCTCTCCTCTCCTACGTGTCGCTGAGAGGCTAATTATGCGCCGAGAGAGATGCGGTTCGTTAATACATGGTAATCACGATCGCGGCGGCATTACGGCACATTGTGCATGCGATGTGCCGCCGCCTCCGTCATCCGGCTGGATTCGCGGAGAGGCGCTTTCTTTCATGCGGCCGTGCAGCATGCAGGAGTTTGCCTTTTCCCAAATCACGTCTAGGATTCGGATGAGACGTAACGAATTTTAACGAAACGCGGTCGTAAACTGTTTTACTGGTGGAATGAAGTTTTCAATTTAAATTTTAATCCTGGATATATCCAGTGTATTATTACTCCTGATGCAATAACTTACCCGCTTAATGTATAGTTATTAAAAATGGTTCCGATAAAAAAAAAGTGCACTACTCGCCGCTTTTTTTGCGAAATCGCCCGCGAAAAACCAGTTTCTAAATTAAACTAAAAGTATAATTTTAAGAGAGCAGCTTTTAACATTCACGTTTTACATTTGTATTAGGAACGTCTCGAAAGCCATACTGGCGAGATAAGCCGCGCGGCGCAGACTAAATTCAAGGCGGGACGGAGTGGGTAAGGGACGTGCTTAGAATTCTTCAAAAAGATAAAAATGTCCTAGGAAAAATGACTGAACTTTCTAGTAATGCGAGGACGGTCTGGCATTGTAATAAAGTAAGGAGGACGTCCTCGGCGTCTCCGCGCGTTTAATGATCAACGCTGCGCGTCGGTCCGCTATCGGCATTGTCACTCGTTGTGGAACGGGACGCGGAGGATTCTTAAATTTCGTGGGAAAGCCACGAAAACCCGCGGTTAAATCCGCCCGATGACTTTTATGACGGGCCGCTGTCGAAGCGGCGGGTTATTTAAGTTTCTGGGATGCTGGAGGCTGCTTTTTGAAACAATGCATTTTAAAAGCTGGTTTGTGATGCGTTGCATTAGGCGAGTGTCAAATAATGGGAAAGGATTGCTTGGGCTGTTAAGGCAGAAGCTCTTTGAAGAATGTCAATATACGTGCTCGATGCGCATTTGCATTGCGTCTTGTGGTTAACTCACGCTTACGGGTATGACTAGTAAATAGTAATGTGCAAGAAGCGAGAACTTTTCAGTTTTTTTTTTTTTTTTTTTGTTGAAAGTAAGTATATTCTGAAGAATAATTTCGCTTAAGAAAGATTCCTGTTCTTACACAATGTTAACGCCAATGTTAATACTGTATTTGCGAAAATTTTTATGATGCAAAAGCACACTTTTTCATGAAAATTATTATTGCGACATAAATTTTATCTTTAATTCAGTTTAAATTAAAAACTTCTGCCAATTCAGTGGTACTTAGCTTCCTCCTAACTAATTTATCGTTCGAATGTTATCTCCGAGATTCATTAAAAACAATCGATTTTAACAAACTATTCTATATTTAATTAATTAATAATTTTTGTATTATTATTTTATTTTTCTATCTCCATTTTGGAATTTAATAAGCAACAAATAAAATTTAAATAAAAAATTTGTTATTGGAATATTTAAAGTCTTAAATACGGAATTCTTGAAACTCAATGCTCAAAGTCCGATTTCTCGCAAACTTAAATAAAAATTCATGGGATAAATCAAGCTTTTTACAAGTCGTAAAATCAACTCTTCTTTGATGATTGCTTAATAATTATTACTTACCAATTTTGTTTTCGTTATTTTGGTTTTGATTGTTACTATTTTCATTGTTTTCATTTTGATTATTTTGATTAGAACATTTTCTTATTGGAATATTTACCGACTTAAAAATCATAATTCACAAAATAATTAAAATAATTGTTTTTAAAAATAATGTTATAATATTATTTTACATGTTAGAAATATATTCTTTATATAAATTCAAGACATTTTTTTTGTAACTTCATTAATCTTTAATAATTTAGTATAATATCTTATAGAACTTTTAGCCTTAATATATGAGGTTAGAAGTTTTAAATTAAATCAAAAGAACATTTTAGAGACATGCGTAATATATGAGCCAATCATATGCCGTTTATCTTGGCCTCAAAGCTCAAACATTCAGTCATGACTTTTTAGATGATTAGGTTAGCAGGGTTAGTCTAGCAGGGAGGGAAGTTCTTATGTTTTCATTTGTTTTTTGCTTTACTTTTTGGACAGGGAATATAGACTTTCGGCGGAGGTACACACGGACGAAAGTCGAATTTTCGAGCAGGATAGGCAGAAAAATAATCAAACGTGAAAACAATAGTTAACTAAATGCTGGTTAATGACTATTGTGGTCAAATTAATTATTCGCTAATATTTAGTCAAATAACTGCATAGATAACAAACTGTATTACAACATGCTTATTAAACATTGAATCTCATCATATCTGCTTTACTGATGATTTGATTTGTATGCATGTGTGCTGTGTTCGTAAGTTTATACGTGCATTGTTTATCATTCTGCCGTAGTATAGATTAATGCTGTATTCCGTATTCCGAAATGAGTTCAAATATATGCTACCTATTTCAAAATCTCAAGATAGAGACAAAATGTGTTCTTTATGAATGCATTTGGTACAAATCGGTTATAATTTTACTCATTTGAACAAAGTAAAAATTAATCTTTTGGTAACGACAATAATAAAGATCAACGTAATAAATTAAATAATAAATAGTATACAAATGTAATTGCAGAAATTGCAAATCATTTTATATTAGCCAAACGTACAAAAATAAAAAAATGCATAAAAAAGTGTAACGGTAAGAAAACAATTACCCCGATCGTCATATTTAGCAAGGACAAGCAATTCTCGTTACAAAAACGGGAGAGGTGTGCTTCCCGAAGTGCTCCGACTTCTGGACTCTTACCTTTGATTTAAGTTAATTTACGTATTTGCGACTGAATTACGCAAGAATTGAACAGGCCCCCGATGCGGGTTTAAGGAGCACGTGGTAGTTGGGTATATCAAATAATCAACGCGAGGAGTTAATTTTCTGTAAAATCGCATTTAACATTTATTGATTATATTTACATTCGATAAATGCGACAGCTTAAAACTACGCTCGCCCCAGTTGAAATAAAGCGACTTTTCTCGCGGTAAAAAATTGATATTACTAATCTCGCATCGTGATATTCGCGGTATAGTTTTGCACGCAATTCTTGACAATTTCGGTTACGCTCGCGGTTTGCTTGAATCGAAGTCGCGAAGAACTAATTGATTTAGTAATTTGTTGATTCTCGATCAACGCGTTTGAGAGAGAGAGAAAGAGAAAGAGAGAGAATAATCGAATGCTACCTGTTTGGAACTTTACTAGTTACGCTATCTCGCTCGGCGTGGTCCTTTCCTCCTCGGAGGTGCCATGATGCGATAAGGTAGTCCGGAGTGCTGTGGCTCAGCTGCAAGCTCCAGTGTACAGTAGGCTGCAGAACGATGGTAACCTCTCTCTATCTCTCTCCGGGCGACGGGGACGGATCTCTGGTCGTGATCTTGATTCTCCGCTCGCCTCATGGAATTGAGCGTCTTTTCCTCATGAAGACGTTGTTCGGCTCCCCAAAGGGTGATCCTTTCTAGCGAGCTCTAGGCTAATGAGCGACTAACTACTCTCTCTCGCCAGGGCTGTGGCCAGTGCTTCGGGTTCTCCCTACTTTCTCTCTTCTCCTTGAGAGTATTAGTTTTTGACTACTATCGGTGTTTTTCTCCGAATTCCTTTCGTGTTTACTTAGTTCTCGCGTAAGGTGTCGGTGCGACTAAGATACGCTTCGTCCGCATTTTTTACGTGTGCGACGGCGTCTCCCGACGCTACTTCTACGCGACCTTGAACGATTTGTAAGTGAGTCTAATATTTGGTTACAAAAGGTATTAACGATTGCACAAAGGAATAATATCCCGATTATTATGAACTGCTTCAGAACATGATGCTTTTTTCAGAAACAGTTTATATTCATAACCAAAAGCAAAGCATAACAGGCAGCTATAAAATAACAAATAATCTTCTTACTAAGCATAAAGATTTGCTTGAAAATATCAATTCTCTAGAAAAGAAAGGCTATTTGTAAATATAATACTTATTATTATTTAATAATAATAATTTTTAGAATAATAATTTTTAATACATGTTTTTGACACTTGCGTGACTGATGTATAGCTCTCTCTTTGAATGATACTTATAACCTCTCTACAAACTATAGTTTTCATAATACCCAACAAAACTTGTCGCATCTTCCAAGACTTGTCGTATGCACTAATTAATGTATTTATCACTGAAATTCTCTTAAGGGGGTTATATACTGATTTTTCCCTCCTATAAAAAGCCCTGAAAAAAAAATCTGTGTGATTATAGTTTTTTTTGATAATATCTATCAAAAATATAGCATATGTTGATCAAATGGGCCCAAACTGTACTCTGTAGGCCCATTTGATT
>JAWWML010029020.1:0-13242 GCA_035047165.1 Ormyrus rosae
ATACGACTGTGCTCTCCGAATTCTACTATTAATTTTTGCAAAAAATGATCACTTTTGGAGCTAATTTGACTGGACTAATATTTCCATCCTTTTGTTCTCTCAATGAATAATTATATTAATGTAATAATATATTAATACCGAAGCATTAATAATTTTAATGTATGATTTTATTTACAGAATTTTTATTTTATTTATAACTGACGTGCGTAATTCTTGTAGTATTTAAAAATTATTTTGTGTATTAAAAATGATTATTTTAACGAATTTTTTGAACTAACATTTGTTTAGATGTTTCAAAAGAAATTTTTTATTAGTTAACAAAATTTAATATATCAAATGCAATTATTTTGATAGTCTAACAAGGCATGAAAGTAAACAATTTAAAAAATACATTTATTTTATAAGCAGTAAAAATAAAAATATTTTCAAAAAGAAAAATCAATTTCTATAAAATATATTAAACATTTTTACACGTTACTCCTCATTATTTGAAGGAAATAATGATCGTAAGTAGCTTTGCTAATACCGCTGATGCGGTAATTAGCGTACCGGATAGTTTTCTGATTGATTTAAAAAGTAACTTTGTTCGTATTTAAAAAGTACTTTCAAAATCTTATGCATTAACCTTTCAATTTTGAATAGATTTCACCATTTGCTCTTTTCTCCATTCGCGTTTACTAGCTCGCTCATCAAGCAACGCTCGATATTCAGAAAACATTATTTCAAGAGTTGGATAGAAAAGCGGTAGCAATGTTAATTTAGACAAACTTATCATCATGAAGTCGTAAGCTATACCAACCCTACTGAAGTCAATTTTGCTTTGTTCTGTTTTTGGTAGTAATGGTATTTTACTATAACGTTGAGAGAAGTGCGTTAATAAAATGAAGTCTACTTCGGCTTTGAGACCAACGTTCACTGCTTGCGAGATCGTTGAATGTCGTTTTAATATTGCTTCATTTTCTAAACCATCCTCCATAGTAGCTTCATGAATCAGTAAAAAACTGTTGCGAGCAAGTTTCGAAAACGAATCGCACGGAATTGTGTCTCCACTGAAAAAATGAATTATTCATGAATTTTTCATATTTCTTTGTAAAATTATTAAAAAGACAAAAATACCTGTAACATATTTTACGTCCATCTTTCAAAGTAATTGCTACACCATAAGAGAAGGGACAATGTGTGACAAATGAAGTTTGGATGCTAGTAATGTCTAAACAATTGTACAAAGCTTTTTTTACAGTAGAACTTAAAATTTGTTGGTTCATTAATAAATCTCTATTAGAAACCAATTTAAAACATTTTACAATTGGTTCGAATCTGTAGTGATAGTAATGAAGATATGAAGACATTTGTTGAGGAGCTAATAGAAACAAAGGTTCATCAGTAACTCTTTGTCTTTGTTTTAAAAGTCCAATAAAACCTAAATGATGGTCAGCATGTAAATGAGATATGTAAATAGCCTAGAATAAATAATACACAAGCAAACTTTAATATTCAGGGATTGAAAATTTGTTTAATTAAAAATATCAATGTACCTTAATAGATTTTAGAATGCGGTCCACTTCGGACTCTCCAAAGAATCTTACAAGCTGGCTAACAGTTGCCTCTCCGCAATCTAAAAGTATGCTTCTCTCTTCATCTAATTGTAAAAGTATAGCGCTAGTATTTCTAACTTTATTTGGTATTGAAGATCCTGTTCCTAACATCAACAATCTTGGATATTCTTCTAAGTTTTTCAGTGTATTTGTTTTAGCATTTATTGCTGTTTGTAAGTCTGCAAGAGAATCTAAAAATCCATCTATAGCAAACACTTCTTGAACATATTCCTTTGGATGAATTTTTACAGTAGCATTTGTATCCAAGCCTCTATTTGGTCTTAGGTGCACAGAATGTAAAGTTTTGCAGTGGTGAATAAGAAGTCCATTATTATCCTCCTGTTTTACATTAAAAAATTTATTTTAATCCAAAATTACTGTAGAGAATAACGAAGTATTATTTTTTGTCTTTTGTTTCAGTTTAGAAAATATTTATAATTTATTAGTTTTTTTTTATTTAATTTCATTAAATTTATAATTTATTATTAGACTGAAAATGACATAAATTAAAAAATAAATAACTTTAAAAAACAATTAATTTAATATGTAACTAATAAATAACTACAAAATTAATATCTTACTGGTGATTTGGGTTCATCATTACTTGTAATCACTTTAGGTTCAACCTTCTCAACCTCCATATCCTTTAAAAATTGTTGGAAATTTTCCTGCATGCTCTCATTCACAGTTTTATCGGCAAAGCTTTGTTGATTATCAAAGAAAGGAAATATAGTAGGATGCAGTAAATGAAGCTGGTGTTGCATTTTATGCATAGCTTCACTAGAAAATCCTGTGTTATTTTCATTTATTATTAGATGTTGAGTTTTTGTACCAAACTTAATCATCCATTCTTTATACTTAGAATTGTTTAATACATTTTCAGGTGTAAAATGGACAATATAATTAACTATTTCATTTTGGTTTGAACCAGTCTCTTCCTGATATTTTAAAAGAGTTTGATTCTGGGTAATAACATCAATCCAGTCTTCATTGGGACATTCCATAACTAAAAAATTTAATTTATTTAAATTTACTTTTAATATAATTATAAATTCTTAAATCTAATTATTTGCACTTATGATTTTATTACTTACCTATAAATAAAGGTGTTGGATCAGCATCTGAAACTACATCTGCACTTTTTACTATTCTACCATCAGGAAGAGTTATATCTTGACCAGCTTTTAACTTTCCTAAATCTGGTCCAGGTTTCACACCCAATTCAACACACTTGTCAAAATCTAATGTTCCAGATTTGGGCTGTAACTTGCAAATGTATGCCATCATATTACAAATTCTACTTTTTTGCTCTATCACTTTTGTTCTCATCATTCCATTCTTTGCAGTATTTGGTGAACGAGGCCTTTTACGAGAATTTACTTGATAATCATAATAATTAATGTTATCGACAAATATTTCAGTTTTTATAGATTCTTCCTCTAATTTTTTAGGATTTTCTATAGGAACATATTTAACCGTCATGCTTTGATCACTGAAATCTTTTGAAGTATCACCTTCCATGACAGTTAAATCATTTAAAATCACAAAATTTTGAATAGCATCAATGATGTCAATAGTTCCATCAGGTCCATGTAAATGAATTTGGGGAACCCCTGTGTCTTGTATAGTAAGAGCTACTCCAGGAATTCCTCCCATATTTTCCCACGTTGTTTTAGTCACAAATATATGTTCAATTTTAGTAAGCTTGGCATGGTGTTCAGTTGCCAGCCTTTGAGTTCCTTCACCACAATTAAATAAATAATGTGTGTGATCAGTACATAGCAAAAGAGATCTGGATTCAGCACGTGTGCCATGTCCAATTACCTGTAATCAAGTATTTCTTGAGTTCTTAAATGTATAAGCCTAGTTACATCATTATTTTTGCAGAGCATAGAAGAGATGAATTATTAGTTATTTTTGCACAGCATAGAAGAGATGAAGTAATGTGTTTTATTAACATAAAAAGAAAGTTGAAAACAGAAATTGAAATATAGCAGTTGTTACAAAAAGAAAAATTAATTCAGAATAAAGATATTCTTTTACCTGTAGATATACATTGGAAGGCGTATATTTTGCAGACTGTGCCTTGATCTTTATGCGTTGCCTCTGTAATTCTATAACGTAATTTTTTATGTCTTTTGGCATGATCAAAGGTTGAAATGTAAGTTTAGAGTAGCTACGAACAATAATCGTAGTACTTTTATACGATTTAACAAAACCGCTAAGCTTGCTGAAAATCATTCGAGCAAATATTTTCCTCGAACTAGCCAAGAATACTCAAGTTAATTAATAATATTTATCATTTTCGGTATTAAAATAAAATAAGTCACGACACTTCACGTAATTTGGAACTGCACGCGCGTGCTCACCACTTGCTCCCTCTGTCCTAACCTATACAAGAAATAACTTTTTTGATCCATCTCAGTAATAACTCAGTAGTCTGATTAGTGTGACCGGTCACCGATATGGCGATATCACAGTTTTGAGACGGTCATTTGTTCGTCTTATGACGTCACATTTGTCATAAGACCATCATGTTTTGCGTCATATTCATATCAAAATCAAATGAAAAATGACGCGTCATTTTGCAACACTACGTATATTGCTGTGATAGCTGCTGATAGCATGATTGATAGTACACATATAAAAAAAATTTTCAAGGCTACAATTTAAAAATAATTTATTCTAGTTAATGATTAAGTAGGTACTTTGTAACATAAATTGATAATTCAACCATTAAGAGAAAATTAAAACCGTTAAAAATCTAATTGTTACAATTACAGATTACCTGTTGAATTATTTTTCACCTAAGATCATATTTGTAAAAGAATGTATGCGCTTAAATAATTTTTTAAAATTAAACAAGCAATTCTAAAATTAAACTTAACAAATAAAGATTTACTTACAATGGCAAAAGAAAATAAAGCTGCCTTAAAAGAAGCTAAAGAGCTTCTAATGGGTAAAGAATATAATGCTGCTATTAAAATATGTAAGAAAGTATTGAAAGAAGACAAGAAAAATTATAATGCTCTTGTTTTAATGGGAGCTGCTATGCGTGAAGTAAAAAGCCTTCAAAGTCAAGTACCAAACTCTTTAAAAAAGGCTATCGATATTCAACCTGATAATCCTTTAGCCTGGCATGGACTTCTTGCACATTATGAAGGACAGTTAGATACTATTGAATCATGGAAAGAATTAATTCCTGTTTATAATAAACTCTTACAATTAGAAAGGTATATATTTTTATTTTACTATTTCTAATTTTACTTTTTATCTATGTTTTATTGCCTATGTTCACAGTGACTCTGTAAAGTTTCTACAATATCTGAAAAATCTTTCAACTGCTTTATTAAAATTGAATAATGATAAAGCTTTATCAGAGAGTATTGCAGTCCTTTCAAAATTACAAGAGAAAGAAGATAGTAGTTGTGAAACTATAAAACAAATAAATGAAACAGTAGCATCTATATTAACGCAGTATCCTAAACTTTCTTGTGATTATGATGAGATTTTGGAGCATGCTCTATCATCCCTTATAGAAGATGAAAATTCTGCTAATCGTCATGAGTATTACAAGAAATATTTGAAACTGCTTTACAAGTCTGAAAAGTTTAATAAATTAATTTCTGAGGCTATAAAAATGCATCAAATTTTTAATAGAGATATTTATGCATTAGGTATGATGTTCTATTTAGAAAAAATGGAAAAATGGAAAATGATGTATATTATCTTTTTCAGAATGGCTCTGTCGTGTATATTCAGAAGTAACAATAACGTATGGAAGTTGCAAAGATATTGATATTACAATATTTTATGAAACTTTATTAGACCATGATTCTGAATCTATTCTAGGATATTTTGCTAAAGCAGTACACTTGTATGAGACAGAAAACTTTATAGATGCAAAAAATATTCTTAATCATTTAGTTAGTGCTAAGCCTAAATGGTTACATGCATGGCTGTTATTAATGAAAATCAACACTTTACTTTACTGTTGGGAAGATGTTGAAACTGCTGCAATGCAATCTTTAAAACTTTTACCTGAAGGAGATCCCCATAATCTACGATCATCTATTAATTTAAGTTTACTTGAAGCTATGATTAAAGGCCCTAACAAATTGCAATGGAAGAAAGCTGAAGAGCAATTTGACCAAGTAAATATAATTGACTTTTGCTCCGTAGATATACAAATTTCACTTAAAAACATTATTTGAACACTTTTATAAAAATTTTATTACAAAATTTTCTTTGTTTATAATATTTGTATTGCTATATCATATTAAAGTAAACAGATATAAAAAGGATTATTTTTTAAAAATAAAATATTTGAATAATTAAAGTTTACTAATTATATATTTATTTTAGTTATCTGATGGTTCAATAAAAAGTTTTCTTCTAAAAGCTCATTTATACATTCTCTTAAGAGACACACGTACTATGAATGTAATAAATAACTTGAAAAGTGATCGAAATACAAAAGTTGAAGCTACAAAACTTCATGCCATGTATTTACTGAAAGAAAAGCACTTAGAAGAAGCTGCAGATGTAATTGGATCTATTTTAGCTACATCTGAAGCATGGCTGATTTTGGGAAAAATTCACTGGGAAATGGCCGATTACGGTCACAGTTTAATTGCCTTTTTAAAGGGTATTCATGCCGACCCTAATAATTGGGAATGTTTATTGTATTTGGGACGTTATCATCAAGAACATTCAAAGGATTATGAACGATCAAGAAAATGTTATCAAAAAGTTTTGCAGATTAATCCTAATTCTGAGCAAGCAGGCACTGGTTTAAGTACAGTGTACAGAATTTTGCAAAATTCCGTTAGTAACACTTATTTGTTCTACAATTTTAATTAACATTTTTGTTTTTTTAAAGAGAAAGCATTGTAATATTGAAACTTTGGAACTCCAGATTTTGATGAATTTTTACGTTTTTGAGGTTCCTGAACTAAATTATGCAATTTTTGAAAAATGTACGTATGTATATACGTGTAGGTGGATGGATGTTCTCACGCGTGCGATTGCATGTGTGTGGTCAAAAAATTGGAGACAATCAAAACTTTTGAAGCTGCATATGTACAAATTTTTATTAAACTTTGCACGTATACAACGTGCATAATGCGGGTGCATGGCCTAGCGAATTTTATAGTATTTTTCATCACAAGTCCTCAAAATGCGATTGTGTGAGGCCGAAAAATCTCTTGCCGGCATGTTATGAACATTACTTTTCAGCATAATTAGCCGCGTAATTCAGTTTTGTGTCCTGGTATTAGGGATGCAGAATGCCATTTTCGTGTATACATGTCCGGAAATTGCAATTTTTCGGCCGATAGGCCAAGGTCCGTAAAACCAGGACGCAAAAGCGAATTTTGCGGCTATATATACTTAAAAATATTTTCTACTATTATTCCCAGAAAATTTAATTTCATAATTTATGTGGGTACTATTAAATTTAAATTTAATTAGGCAAATAAATTTTACAATTCGCTTTAAGAAAGCATTCTCCGCTAATTCAGTTGGCAGCGATTTTTAAATATTTAAGTAATTTATTTTAAATATTTAAGTAATTTATTACTTTATAGTAATAAAAATTCTATTATTTTGTGTTTAAATTTTACGGTATTTAATTTAATGATCTTTCAGGACGCAAATATAGAATTTCTTCGTCAATTGACAAATCAAGGTAGAGGGCCAAAATGGGCATTAATTCAACTTGGTTTGCAATACCTTGATCGGAATAATGCTATGGAAGCCGTGTCGGTTCTTCGTAATGCTGTAAAAATTGATCCAACTGATAGGTCAGTAGATACATTGTTTTTAATTTACTTATAAGGAAAGTATACAAAATTTGGGTCATGAATTTGGAGATGTATTTTCTAATGTGATAATATGTAAAATAAACCGAGTCTAATCTGTCTAACGCTGGATTTTTCAAAAGTTCTGCGTTCTATCACTATAAAATTTACAAAAAGTCAATGTTTCTTGAAGGACAATATCTGAAGCTAAAATCGTGTAGATTTTTGTAAATATTTGATGCAATATTTTTCTAAATCTTTGTTTTGCTATAACTTGATAATTTTTTTATCACTACGATTTGATATCATTTTGTTAAATAGTGCCAACTAAAATAATCTACAATTTTCAGCTGTAAAACTTAGGTGATTGATGATATGTCGATTTTTTTTTAAATTTTAGCTAACAGAGCTCGATTTTTCAAGTCTTTTGGAAAAATAGAGCGTTAGACTAAATGTACGCGGCTTCTTTCACGTTTCAACATCAGAAAACATATTTCAAAGTTACAAAAAAATCCATAACTTAAATTTTGATGTACTCTCCTTTTTAGAAAAGTGATAAAATTAACAAAATTAAATCATTTTTTTGTTTTTAGTAATTGTTGGGAATGCCTTGCTGATGCGTACTTAGCAAGAGGTGCTCACACATCTGCTTTGAAATCATATGAAAGAGCTTTAGAATTGAATCCAGAATCAGTCTATTCATTGATTCAATTAGCTAATATAAAATTGGTTAGTCTCAATTATTAAAATTATATTTAAAAGATTAGTGTTATTAAAATCTTTATTTAAGAAAAATGTTTATAGTTGGTAGGTCAGTATATTTTAGCGAAAGAAGATTTTACAAGCATTTTGGTGAAACACAAAGAAAATGTCGCAGCTATGAAAGGATTAGCTGATTGCTGCTTTAAACTTGGAAAACAGCATGCAGCAGCACAACTTTTAGCACGAGCAAGAGACGATTTTCAGGAAAGTGTTGAATATTTAACAACGGCTATTCGGTATAGAAGTGATTTCTTATGTAATTGGAAACTGTTAGCTGACGTATGTTTTAATGTAACAAAATTGCCAGACAAATATTGTTATTTAAATGTACAAGAATTATTTTTACCTGAATTAACTGTTTCCAAATCACAAGATCAAAAAGTGACGATAAAGCGACAAGAGCTATTTATTTTAACAATGAGGTAAACAAAATTTTGTAATTATCCAAGGCTTACTTCTCAATTCCGAAAAGTCTCTAAACGCTTCGTTGTTTTAGATGTTATTGCAGAGCACTTAGTATTTCTAAAAATTCGTCACTTTTGTGGCACGATTTGGCTCGTTGTTATCTAGCTCAATATTTCTGGGACCCATCAATTGATAAAAAAGAAATTATTAACAAAAGCTTAATGGCAGCCAAAGAAGCAGTAAAATTAAACTCTTCTTCTTGGTCCCATTGGAACTTATTAGGCGTGATATGTATGTCAAATGAAATTAAAAATTATGCTCTTGCTCAGCATTGTTTTGTAATGGCTATTGAACGTGAATCCAATAATGCTATTGCTTGGACAAATCTTGGTTCCTTATATTTACTTTTAGGTACAGAGTTAACATTTAAAAATTCATTTTTATTCGAACATCTAACATAAAATTGTACTTTTAGAGGATATATACCGTGCAAATGAAGCTTTTTCCTGGGCACAAAAAGTAGATCCGTCTTACATAAACTGCTGGATTGGCCAAGCTTTTATTGCAGAAACATCAACAGCCCAAGAGGCTATGGATTTATTCCGACATGCTACTCAACTTAGCTATCACCACGAAGCTGCAATCGGTTATGCTGAGTGGGTGATTAAAACGGTAATGAATCCCGAAGCAAAAAAAGATCCACTTTATAACTACGTCATTGAAAAAATGCATGCTGTTACTGTAGCATCTGATCATATTCATTGGTATTCAGGTAATTATTGTTTACTAATTAAATTGAATTTTAAAGGACTTTTCCAATTCAAATCATTTTGGAAATTTTTAATTTATTTTGTTTTCTTACAATAGTTCATTTCCCATGTAATTCTTATGCATTAAATGCTTATGGATTGTTACTGGAAAGGCAAAAACTTTATATATCAGCAGCTAAACAATTTACTCATGCTTTAAAATACGTTAATGATGAAGATAAACAAAAAAACCTTTTGCATATAAACTTATCACGTGTAATGGTACAACTAGGAGACTATGAAAAAGCTGTCAAAGTTTGTTTATCTGTAAAAGAAGCCTCTTTTGCATCTCAATGTCAACTAGCTTTAAGTTTATTTAAAGGTATAATTAAAAAATATAAGATTCATTTAAAATTAATTTACTTTTTAATAAAAAGAAATTTTTTATTTTAGCTGAAAACTTCAAAGAATCTTACGAAGCTTATGAAGCTGCATTGCACTGGCTAGCTGATGCTGACACAGATAAAGCTCATGTACTTTGTGCAATGGCAGCAATGGCTTACATGTTTCAAGAGAGCAATGATGCTAAGACGTTACTTTATCAATCTATTGGAATTAAACCACCAATTATATCTGGTTTATTGGCTCTCGCAGCTCTAGGAATGCTTGACGGGGATGAAAATTTAACGCAATTGGTTTTGAAAGAACTTAAATCTCATGATAATCATCCCGAATATAGAAGTCATATAGCTAAATTAGCAGCTTATTCACATCTAATACAAAAAGACACGGAGAGTGCTTGCAGAGTACTTTGCAATTATGTTCACCGTTATCCTGGTAAGAATAATATAATTATCGTTTGTTTTTCGTGATATACTTAAAAAATAATTACAGATTTTATAACACTTTACTACTTGAAAAAATTCTGTAACGATTTATCTTACTTTTTATTCATTAGATTCACCCGAACTCTGGACTAATTTAGCAAGAGTTTTATTAATTATGAATATATCTTTCAATAAGTGCGTCGATAAAGCACTATTTTTGGGGCGAAATTTATCAAGTGAAGATATTGCAAAAATTACTTGCATGTCTTCTTTTAGCAAACTTATTACGTTAAATCCAACAGAAGGATTACGATCTGTACTAAACACAGTACATTCTTACCCAGCTAATGCAGACAGTTGGGCAAATTTAATTGTAGCACTTTTACCAAGGTAAAAGTCTTTTTAAATGATACACCATTAAATTATTGTCTAAATATATATTTCAATAAAATCTATGATGAAAATTTTAGATGGAGTAAAATATCACAATTCAATGCTCACTGGCTGATGGTTTTAGCATCAAGGGTTCGCAACAATCTTTGTTATACAAGAAGTATGGAGCAGTGGCTTTTGAAAAATGAAAAAGAAGCAAATGACATTGCTTATAGTTAAATAATGAAATCTTACTTTTTTAAACTGTAAAAATTAATGTACAGCAAATGTAATACAAAAAACTTATTTAAATATTCAACACTTTTCTTAATAAAATTAAAAAATACTAATCAAAATCAATTCACTAATTTCTAATTAGCTAAAAATTTTATACAATTTCAAATTTTATTTCTGTTTAAATGCTTAAATTTACACCAAATCTCTCAATCCAGGTCCGTCATAAGTCCTACTTCTATTATCCATTCTAGCTTGTGTGTTGTTTCTACGTTGTGCTTCCCAAGGCTTCTTTTCATTTGTCCTAATTTGTTCTATATCACTGCAAATATGTTCATCCAAGGTCTAAAAATGAAATCAATAATTACAATAAGGTTTTAAACTTATTTTTTTCAATAAGTAAAATTTTATTATAATTTACCCCTGTTTGAACAAAGTCATGTAACTTTATTTGGTTTAACATTTTCACAATTTCTGAATTTTCATCAAAGTTTTCGCTTTTTAAGAATTTTTCAACTTTTTCAATCTAAAATTTATTAAATTTCATGAATTACTATAATAATTGTAAATATATATAGTAATAAATTTCTTCTAATACATACTGTGTCTTGGAAATAACATTGCTTTCTCCGCGTTGTTAAATCATTTTGTAACGTGCCACGAAAGTAAACCATTATTTCATCGTGACGTCTTAAAGCAGCATATGCTTCGACTTTAATACATCTTATATCAATGTATCTAATGTTCCTGGCTAAAGCTGCTACTTCTAATGCCACATCTGGTGCATTCTGATTTAAGGCTAAAGCTGCTAAAAATGTAATAGCTCTGCGAGGAATATCAAACCCTCTTAATTGTACTTCTTTAAATAATTGTACACCATATTCAAAACTTTCCTTTGAATTCTATAAGCAATATAAATGTTAAAAATTACCTCTTTTTAGAATTTATTTTTGATAAAGTATTAATATATTATTTCCATACCTCTTTATAACACGCAGCTGATACAAGAATAAATGGATTTTTAGGGTGCACAATACCATTAATATTTTTAGTCTTTACAATGTCATAAACTTCTCTGACATCTGCATATCTACCATGATTATATAATAAATCCATAAGTAATTGGAATGTCATAATTTGATCAAAGAAATTGGATAAGTCTGAATCTTTAAATGCTTTGAGTGCCAAATCTGGTTCATCAAGGTGATAAAATGTTCTCATTACTACTGTGCCAAATACAAAACTTCCAAATCTTAAATTATTTTGTGTATTGTATTTCTTTAACATTCTATATAGAAGTTCTAAGTCCTCTGGTTTTTTTTCAATAATGTGTAACATAGTCTTTAAATCTTCTGTAAAAATCATGGAATCTTCTTTATTATCCACAAAGTCCTTCATTTTATTAAAAAATATTTTCTCTACATTGAGAAATTGAGACTTAACATAATCTCTTGCATTTAAGTAACCATTCATTCCCATTGAACTTGGAGTATACAGAGTCCTCGATGCTGAAATTATAAATATAATTATAAAAAATAATATTTGTAAATAAAATCACAAAATTTCATATATAATTATTGCAACTTAATTAACAAAACCATTTAAACAAACTTTAAAATAAAATGTTTAATACATGATGGTATTTAAAGAACTAATATTTAAAATTGACTGCATGTAAATGACTTTTACTATTTTAAAGATCTCAAAATATAGAGTTTAAAGCTATGTAGCTAAATTTATTCATTTGACATGAAAAAAGTAAGGTTAAAAAATAATAATTACCACTGAACATCATTTGCTTAACGACATTTTTACCTAATAAATTAAAACTATTTCTTACAATACTATTTATACACGCAGCCATTGTGAGACGTGTTTAATTTTTTACTTAATATGAATTAATAAATTTCTCCTCGTGCACAAGTTATACAAATCCCGGTATACTTTACACTCGTAGCGAAAAGGAAGGGATGGAACATTCACGTGTATCTTTCCTGCAATTTAACAAAAAAAAATTTCAAAGCGCCACCTCCATGGTGTGCGAGATCAATGAACTATAGTAGTGGAGAGAAAATTTAAAAAATTTATATAGATTTTAAAAATAAAACGCAATCCTAAACGGACAAGAAACGTTAACAACTCATAAATTTATTGTAAAGTAAAGTCCAGAATCCAGATTCACACAGAGAGACGATAAAGTTCATGGTTATTTATAAGTTTTCTTCTACCGGAAAACATAATGTTTGTCTATTGTATATGTAAAACTTTCTAGTGGGTTTCCAAACTCCCCATTATAATGGGGGAATCTATCCTATTAACAGAATTAATTGACTTATAAAATAATTGTTTTGGAATCGTTTAGTCGTCTAAAAGTAACGCTACCCAAGTGTCACTCACCGATTTACCTAAAACTTTGTGAGCATGTTAAGTACAAAAAAATATTGAATACGTGTTTTTTTGTTTTTCCCCAAATTCATTTTTTTAGTTAAAAACTGCA
>JAWWML010029031.1:0-13237 GCA_035047165.1 Ormyrus rosae
ATCAAAAGAAACCATAATCATACAGATTTTTTTTTTCAGGGCTTTTTATAGGAGGGAAAAATCAGTATATAACCCCCATAAAATGGTCTTTGATCGATTCAAATATCTCAATCCTATCATTAAAAAAAAATAAAATAAAATTTTTCGAAAATCGAAAATCGACGATAAAACGAAAACGAATAAACTAAACAAAGATTTTTTTGCGCCATCACAAAAAAAAGCAAAAAAAAATGAGCTGTGAAAGATGTGCAAATCTGTTCAGTATTAGAAACTGAGATTCAGACGTATACACACACACGCACACACGCATACACCCACACACACACTGAGAAAAATATATAGTTGGTTCAACAGGATTTACGCTGTTGATTATATACAACAAAATAAGCTGTTATTTTGAAAGCGCCGCCGTTGATTAGAAGAACGCATCGCTGACTTAATAGACGCTCTGTTAAAATAACAGAGTTACCGTTAATATAATGAATTTTGAAACTTTTAAATGAAAAGAGCAATTTTGTTAAATTAATAGAGATGTTGTTGATTTAACAGAAATTCACGTTAATTTAAAAACAAATTTTGTTCATTCAAAGGAGGTTTTGTTGAATTAACAGAGGCTTTGTTAAAACAACAAAATCGCCGATGCAATAATGAATTTTGTAATGTTGAAATAACAACAAAATTTTCTTAAATTAAAAGATATATTGTAGATTTAACATAAATTTACTTTATATCAAAAAAATGTTTGTTGATTCAAAATCATTTCAATTGGTAAAATAAATAAAAGTAAGCATGCTTTTTTATTTGGCTGATCTTTATTTGGCAGTATTAAAATCTTTATTTACGTAAAGGCTCTCCACGCGTGCACATGCGAAGAGTACTTTGAACTTAAGTCTTGGAGGAAGAACTGAAACAATCAGAAATTGACTTAGCCGGTCTATAGTCTTTTTTGCCTTACCATCAGGTGGCGACCCGTAATTTCGCTTTCAAGCGGCCAAATAGAAGATTAGTTAGTATATAAGACCGTTGATAATATCTGACTTACAGTAACATTGTAATGCGAGCGACCTTCGCGATGCGATATATAATTATAGGTGTAATACAGATGAGCGCGCGTTGAGCGTAGTTTAATTTAATAAAATAAGGCTAATTACGGTAAGTATTCATAAAAAATTAATAATATACTATGAAAAATAAAATAAACAAGTTTCAGGATCCTCCAAATAAAGATCTTCAAGAAAAAAAAAATTTATTTTTGAAAATAAAAACCTGTTAGAGTAAATGCCTTTTTCTATTAAATTGATAAATTATAACAGGGATTTCGAACAACTCCAAAGCTTCCTCTAGGAGGAAGCAAAAATTTTATCTATAATTCTTAATAAACATTACGAAATAATAGATGTTTATTCAATCAGTAAAAAAAAAGTTAATTTATAAATACCATACTGCTTATCGATGGGTGCAAAATATAGCTGCAAATAGTTTATTAGCCATGTTACAAACATATGATGAGAGGTCATTAGTAGAAATAAGAAAAATTGTACTGAAACACCCTTCAGTCCTACCGTGAAAAACTTAAAAGCCGCTACCCGTCGCTTACCACTTTACCAGACTGGATTTATAAATGTTTGAAGAGTAATAAGCTTACCTAAAGAGTAACCTTAATACCTACTGCTGAATTTTATTTCCACAGCTCTCCACTAGATGCCGCCAAGGACTACTACATTCGCATTTGCAGTTTAGGGGCGGTACGCGTTGGCTTAAGTGGTTAAGGCGTCAGTATTAATTGCTTGATACAACGCTGCCCAAGTGGGCTCGCGTTCAAATCCAGATTAGGGCGATTTTTTTGGAAATCGTTTTTAATCGGTATTTCCAATCCGAACCTGCATCGTAGTTATCAATTAATTGATACTTATCAATGAATTGATAAAAATTTGCGATTTGTTAAAAAGTCCTATATGGCACGAGTTTTGTAATAAAGTCCGATGAGACAAAATTAGTGTGTAAACATATATGTATAGATTTAGAAAAACTAATCGTTGCAAAGTCCTCTCTCGTCTCTTAGGGTATTAATGCATCTAAAAAATGCAAGCGTGCGTTCTAACATTATAAGTGATTGTTGTAATGCTGAGTAGTGTCATGTCGAAAATAGATTATGTACCTAATGCCAAATAAAAATATACTTATTTGCCCATTTGCAGTTTAGAACGTTGTTTAGCTCAGACGGTAAGGGTGTTTACCTTCGAAAGACAAACATCGCTTAAGGCGCATTTTTCCAAAAAGAATATTACCTGGATTTATCAGTGACGGAGATCGAGTTCAAATAAAATGAATGCTATTTTGCTTATTTATATGTTTTTCATTCAACCTTCTTTCCTCAAAATGATGGAAGTAAAAGTGGAAGTAAAATGTGTGTTGGATAGTGGATAATATGACGAATTGTTAAGAAGCTAATAAACATGTACTATACCGTAACATTTATACTCTTATATTGATATACGGCCCAATATAAAAAAAAAGCATTGACCCAAAAAACATGAATATAATTTTGTTTACAAGATGAAATGCAAATAACTAGAGATTGCAGTATAAAAATGTAAAGCAATTTTAAGTAATTGAATATAATTGTTGATATTTAATTGTAAGAAAATGAAAAACCCCGAGTTTTTATAATCTTAAAATAGTTTGTTATATTTATAAAAGAATGTAAAAAAATGTTTCCCAAAATCTATATTTTGAAACTTTTGAAATAGCTAAAGTCCAAGGACACGGTGGTAATAATTTTGAGCTGCTAATTTTTGGCAAATAAGTTGTAAAAATAATTTGTTCATAAATAATTTAATTATATAATTTATTTTAATAGTAATGTCACGTAAATATAGAGATAATTGTGTTATTTGGAAAAAATTATCTCGCGAATTATTAAATATTCGTAAAGCTTAAACAAGTTCGTGATGGACAACATTACCATCAGGTCACATGGATTAAATAAATAATTAAGCAGTCATGAAATACATCATTTTTAGTCTACTTTTATTTTTTTATATTGTAAATGCAAATGATGTTTTGAAACGATTCTCCGCTTCTTACCTGGCTCATTGACAATAAAGTAAATTAATAAATAGTAAACGTACATATGTTTATGAAGTATACAAACAATTGTGATGTATTCAATAGAAATAAGTACCCTTTCAGCGTACAATAAAATTTCTTAAAATTTGAAAAACTTAATTGCCGACTTTTTTCAGTCAAAGCAATCTTTCGACAATAAAAGATCCCCATAATTGTAAACTTTCAGGTATGCGTTTTTCAGCTTTACACCGAGCTAATAAATGTTTCGAGATCTCCGAAACCTTACGACCAGGTACATCGTCCATGGACTCCTGCAGGGAGTTTCAAGACAAGCGCCGTGACTACCTGAGAACAGACTTTAGTTATAGTGCGTATATATCGATCGCAGTCGCAGCACTGTGCTCTCTCGAGTCACGGAGGGGATGCCGTTCGAAGTAGAGGTTACAATAGTTGGCCGTACTCGACCAATAACAGAGCTCGGATCCGAGCTTGGAGGCGGATAAACGATCGCCACGCCCCTTCCCTTCCCCCTTCCGAGTCGACAGTTAAAACGTTCTTTCTGCAGCACTCTCGTCAGTTTGAATCCGTGAAGCAAACCGATCACGTGTCTGCCTCTGAGTCACTTGGCGTTTTGGCAGCTTCTGACTCGTGTTTACCATTGGTTATATTATTGCTTCCTCGCCAGCGACAGTGAAAGTTTATCAGTGCCAAAATGATCAATTCACATCAGCCGTACTCGACTATGGTCTCTGGCCTCTTCTCCGGCGTGGACATGTCCATGCCCATGGCTAATCAGAACAATCTGATGCATCATCAGCATCAGCAACAACAACAGCAGCAGCAGCCACAAGTCAGTCCCACCCAAGAGCACATTAAGAGACCGATGAACGCTTTCATGGTTTGGTCTCGGATCCAGCGACGCAAGATAGCCGTTCAAAATCCGAAAATGCACAACTCCGAGATCTCGAAGCAGCTCGGCGCCGAGTGGAAGCTGCTCTCCGAGGAGGAGAAGATACCTTTCATCGAGGAGGCCAAGAAGCTGAGGGCCTCGCACATGAAGGAGCATCCGGACTACAAATACAGACCGCGTCGCAAGCCAAAAACCCAAGCTTCCATCGCCAAAACGTCTCAGCTGTCCAATCCAGGATTCGCAAGTTTCCCCTTGCCGTACCACTTCACCACCGCCCCGAACGCCGCGGTGCACCATCACTCGCACCCCCTCGAGTACTCGCACCCGCTCACCGGCTACTTCGGCTCGCCCTTCGACGTCCACCTCAACAAAATAGTCTCGGGCGCCTCGCAAGTACCCACGAGCCTACCCTCCGACATAAACAGCAACAACATGGCATCGGCAGCGGCGGTGGTCAACAGCTTCTACAGCAACTTCTACAACACGAATCAGAACAAGATGCCAATCCCCTACGGCTCGCCGAGCTCGAATTCGCACCTCGGCTCCCTGTTCCCCGGCGCGGCCCATCATTCCCTGGTAAATCCGAATCTGATGTTCTCGCCGAGCCACACGACCAGCGGCAGCCTCACCAGCAGTCCGGCGACGACGCCCGCCTCCTCGGGATCCTCGAGTACTCCGCCGAGTCTCGACGTCGATCAACTGAGGCGTCCCGTATCGTCTATGTATTAACAAGTTTCTTTTTTTTTCATTTTAACGCGCGTTCAATTCCGTTTATTTTTTCTTCCGTTTTTTTTTAACATTCCAAAGTGTCGGACGCGCTGGGTTTGGAGATTATTTTAAGGACGTTCATCGGCGAGAATCGTATAATAGCTAAAAGTTTAGCTCGGTCGAAATCGGCAAATTAACACTAACTTGAAATGACCGCAAGGCGCAAGTGCAGATGGGGCTACATTTCGCCTTTCTGACACTGCGGCTGGTTTGTTATCAATCGTGTCGATGTCCGATCAGCGTCGTATAGTCGTATGATACAAATAGATTATTCGGTG
The DNA here is from genome assembly GCA_035047165.1 of Ormyrus rosae. Taxonomy (NCBI): domain Eukaryota; kingdom Metazoa; phylum Arthropoda; class Insecta; order Hymenoptera; family Ormyridae; genus Ormyrus; species Ormyrus rosae. The sequence goes on from JAWWML010029031.1 coordinate 5,026, forward strand.
GACGTTTACAAAATTCTTGAACGTGCTAGTTTTAGTCTATCGAATTTGTTAAGTGTAAGTCATAGTTTGTAATAGAAGAAATCTTATTTATCTTGTAAATAATAATAGACTTAATAAAATCAAGCACAGACTTAGATCAGCATTATCTTAGGAAGACACTGTTTTTTTGATACGGCATCTCGAAAAACAAAATATAGATACTTTTTTAATTCAGTGTTCCCGTAACGAAAAGTTAGTCCATGATTGTCAATGCCTCATTTAATCTTTAACACTTAGTTCGGTTATAACTGTGATTTTATAAGTGTAATTGTAAAAACTTAAAAATGTATATTTGTCGTATGTAAAAAGTCACATGTATAGCGATTGTTAGATTAAGGAAGCGTTGTAAGTAAGAACTGCGAGTAAGAATGCTTGAGTGTTTGAGTACCAAATTACGAACATTTAGCGATTCGGATAAGAGAATGTCAAGGAAACAATTAAGATTATGATTTATTGTTTTTAAAGAGGGCGTCGTCGCATGTTAAGAATCAAACATTGTATACTTGCGCTTTATTTAAGCTACGCGAAATTAGTTGTCACGTAAAGAAGGTACAAATATTACTACAAGTAATTTTATTCGAATAAAAGATTGTAATCGCCGTTTTGTTTTTAAAGTTAAGATCGAGGTTTTATATATAAGGTTTTATATATAATTTAAAAGAATTACATTTTTGCTAAAAAGCTTGTTGCTCTAAGCCTTGAAAATCTTAAATATTTCTCAATTTCGCACGCTAAAATAAAGATAGTGAACAATTAAATATCTTTCTATGAAATTTGGAGAATGAAAAATTTATGTTTGTATAATTTAATAATCTGTGATAAATCAATTGAAATCTTTTCAGAGTAATATAGAATGAAAAGATTATTGAACATTTTACCTCAATATATAAATTACAAATAACAGCATTTGAACAATTTAAGGCTTCTTATTTTATTTAACTTTGACTTTCGTGATATTTTAATGATGTGACATAAATGATATTTTAATAAATTTTCAATAATCGACAGAGATGTGCAGTAACATTTAAGTGTGTAAAAATTGTGTTTGTACACTATAAAATGATAAAGTTTCACTATTTTTATTTTAGAGTATAATGAATTAATTTCATTGTAATAATTTAATGTCTTGATATGTTTTGTTAAACCATACCGTCATTTGTTAAGTACTTATTTAAATGCATCGTCGAATAGCAAAATTTATGAACTCTTAAATTTGTTGTACAGTGAAAATCTTTTTTATTTCTAAATATATTTTGTTATTTGAACATAATCGTATGTTTTGTTTTTCTATTGAAATTACAAATCCCTTTTCTTAAAAATACACAAAAGTTATAATATTTTCGATTCATTTAAAATCAATAAACAGATTACTATACAGTATAAAAATATGATTCATTCAATATCCCCTTCAAACATTTTTAACCCTAGTCAATACATTTTTGGACAAAACCACACGTTTTAAGATTAGTATGTAAGTCATATAAAAATCATCCTTTTAGGTGCTATTTTAACTGATAGCGATTTTAAATTAATTATTTTATTCAGTACCGGATCTTGATTAATCTTGATATTAATATCAGCAAAACATTTTATTCACAATTGGCAAGAAAATGCTACTAATTTATTGCAAAAGAATTTCGTTATTAATTTCACGAATTTCTTCTTAATCCATTGAAAGCCTAGTCAATTTAAAAAAAAATGGATTTTTTTTGCAAAAAGTTAAGAAATTATAAATATGCACGTGTGCTGTATTTGTAATGTTCTTATAGGCTGTTTATGAAATTCTACAAGAAGAAAAAGCAGAGCAACTCGCGACCTGCACAAGAGAAAAAGGCTCGCAGAGCCGGCCGAAATTTCATTACACCATACCAAAGTCGACGCAATAATTCATTCCATTCGCTCGATAAAACTAACCCCCTTCAGTCCGCCTAATTTAATGATTGTCGCGCCGTTGAATGGCAACATGCCGTCGCCGAAATTCCCCGCGAGAAAGAACCGCAGAGAAGAATCTCCCCGGGAGGGTCGACTTTCCAGCGGGCGAAAGTCCGTTTCGGCGCAGCAGGATTTCGCACTTTTATGCTGCACCGCGCCGAAACGCCCTCTAAATGTGTATAGGCTATCATTACAAGCGGAAGGCTGCTTAAGGTGGCGATTTCGGCAGTTGTCGATGGAAAAAACCAAAGTAAGCGGTGTGGCAAAAATAATGTTGCGAAACGTTTTACGTAATGACGTTCCAAAATATTGAAAAAATTTCATCAACTTTTATGTAGCGATTCAAGTTGTAAAGAAAATTATTTTAAGAATCAATGCTTTTTAACTCAACTTATTCGCTTTCCATTAAGGCTTAGTATTTTTCTCCAAAAAACATGAAACAACGGCGTATCTATGACAAAAAGTGCGAGGATTTCCAAACTATAATTTCCCCGACAGTAATAGAAACGCTCTCCTTTCTCTCCCGCGAGAAAGCAACGATTGCCAGTCCCAAGTCTGAAAAGAGACCCGACTATAATCTCCAAACAGATTTTCAACTGTTTCTCCGCTCTCGCGAGCAGCCCTTTGCAAAAGGTGGCCTGCCTACGGGGCAAAAAATAAAAAATAAAAAAAGCAGATCGAGAGAAGGGTGGTCATCGCCACACCTCGGGGCGCGAAACTTTACTCTAGGTAGCTTTATGAATGCTCGGAAGGGGTTCCCCGACGACGTCTGACGTTGATGTGTCTTTGATGGCTGGATTCGAATGTCTCGCCGAAAATTCGGGGGTACGTAACTTTTCGAGGCTTTTTGTCCGTGAGAAAAACGGCGGCGGCTCGTTTAGCTTTCTTTGGCCCGACTGCCTTGCCATTCTCTTCGAATCGCGACGCAATGTATAAGCTATTGAGATTATACGAAGTCGTGTATTGGCAGATTGCTGGTATTAAAGGGAAGTTTTGAGACGTTGTTGATGGTGTATGGGAAATTTTTTATGCTCGGAGAAATCTATATGTGAGAGCGGGACTGATAAGTGGTAATTTCCACTTGTTGAAATAACAAACGTTGGATGTTACTGTTACTTTAGCTTAATTATTCATATTGTCTGTAATCAGTAAAATAAATATCATACTTTTGTAAAAGTTTAAAAAACCAATGCTATTATCCATTTTTCGTTTCTGCGCGTCCGACTTGAAAGTTTTGACGTTGAGTTACGAAATCACTTCCCAATGATTGTCACGCCTGAAAAACAAGCCTTTTCCATTTCCGTGTCTAATTGTTACTTCGTTCGCTGTCAAAGGGTTTAATGGTCTCGGCCGCGCGGTGCGAAGCTGAAAAGGAAGTTTGATCTCAATGGGTAGCAATATAATCGAACTGAAAGTTTAAGGGAGTTTGATTTATTTAAGAATAAAAAGGCCGCAAAAGTCGCGACGGAGCGAATGGATCAATAAAAATTTAAGCTCGTAAAAATAAATTTTACTTACTTATTTATTTAGGGTGCAAAGTTCTTTACGATAATGTTTGACTTTGCGTGTAAAATATAGAAACAATAATATTCAACTCTGTCTGGGAAAATCAAAGGATATTAGTTTCAAATTTAAGTTTTCTCGCACAACAAACTAAAAGCATAAAGATATTTGAATTTTTTTGAACCTCAACTTTTACATCCAACATCAACTTGAATTATTCGAAAAAGACTTGTATCTTTCTGAATATGAATCTAGCAACTTTCCTGATTTTCTATGAGAATCACTACTATTTTTTATATAATAGTAATAATCTACTTAAATCTTTACTATACACGTAGAGATTTATACTACATACGCTCTTCTATTTTATTCGCCAGACTCAACATTTTTCTAATATATACTTTATTTCATAAAGCCAGCTTTCGGGTCGCTTCAATAATTTCGCGCGCAAACGCAAGGCGCGTTATTTTATCGGTAACTCGACTGTTGCAGAGGGCTTCGCTTTCGAAGCCCGTCAGAGAGCTTATAAAATTTCTGGGCGCGATAATAACCAAAGACGCGCGCGAATGCAGCACGAAATTAATTACCGGAATGCCGCCGCGAAGGAAAGTTATGTATGCGCGAGCCCTTTGAACCTTATCGATTATCGCAATATCACGTATAACTTTTACTTCGTGAATGGCTTTGAATTCGTCAAGCTTTGATACGTCGACTTATTTGCTCGGAATAAATGGGTCTGCATTGCACATCATTGATGAAAGTGTATATTGCGTTAAATAATTTTATGAATATTGGAAACAGTTTTTAATTAAAGAATTAAGTCTGCAGCTTCGTTGAAATTTGCAAAACCTTATATAAATCAACTAAATACGATTTTGTACGACAAAAACAAAATCAAATTTTGTCAATAAATATTTTTCAGCGAGTTGACGGTGCTTTTCAATGGTTCAAAAAACATTTTTTATTTTCGCTATTTTTAATTATAAATTCATCATTCATCACTATTTTATTCTGCTAATTGCTTATATCAATTTCATTTAAAAGTCTTAAGCATTGATTGTACTCGCAACTCCAAAGTTGGCAGTGCTTTGAGCAGAGGCGTCACTAATTAATATTATTTGAAAAAAGTAATTAACTTTGAGTTATCTTTAAAAGGAATCTGTTTAATATATGAATAAAATCCGAATGCGTACGGCGTACTTAGCAATCAATTTCTTTCATAAATTAATTGGCACAGTCGCGAAAATAACGTCGCGCGCACTTTGTAATCACGTTTCATTTTTAATTGAAAACGCGCGTCAAAGTTCAAAGGCTTCCAGAGTGATAAATTTATTCAAGCGAAACTGTTGAGTTTTTAAAAATGAAACGTCGAAGCTACTTATTTGTGTATTAATTAGAACTGGTTAACATTTAAGGTAGATTGATTTTAAAGGATTTTGCAATATGCACATTTCACAAAATAAGATTTTATTGTACAAAGACTTAATTACATTAGCACCGGTGTGATTTTTTAAAAAGCGCTTTAATCGACAAAAAAGTTTTAATCAAAATATTTACTACGAACCCTTAGCAGCCGGATTCATACTAGACTTCTTACCCGAAAACCGACTGAACCATTAAACAATTCAAACGGCGCAATCCACATTAACGCATAAAACAAAAGCAGGGAGCTTCCTCCGATCGCAGAAGTGGCGGAATCAATCGATCCTCGTTCGGGTCGTTCCTTTTTTTTTCGCGGCAACATCTGCTTGTAATCTGCAGCGAGCCAGAAAGCAGCTATCTTTGTTTCGCTCGGGGCCCTGTCAGTGTTAAACCGGGCAGTAGCTAACGTCCCCATTGTGTCTCGATTGCGCAGCGCCATTCTCTTGGTCGGCGAGCGTGTCATTGTGCGTTGCGTCTCGTCGTCTCTCTGAAAATGCGACGAAATTTTTTCGACGCCAGATTAAAGGTCCCACGTAGGTGATGCGCTCTCGCGCGCGCGAGCGGCAAGTACCCTCTCTTCTATCGTTCTCTCCCGGCGAATAATGCGGTGTACTATTCAGTGGCTCGTAATCGCTCGGAAGGATGAAAGGGGGGAGATCGGCTCGCATGACCAATCGACAATACGCGCGCTCCTTACCCTCGCTCGGTTTTTCTATCGCGGACGCAATAAGCTAGGCATTTGTGTGCAGGAGAAGCCCCCCCCGAGTGAGAGAGCGGAGATTTTATTGGGAAATTAATGCGAGCCGATCGGCAAACACCTACGGACACGATGGGCTTAGATGAGGAGGAGTAGGAGAATGGTTGACTGTGTTGATTGGACTATGTGTTTTCGAGGGTTGTCGAGCACCGTGGGGTATAATGGACATTATTTCCTGGCATTGTAAACACTTATTTCAATGCTCCGTGTATACTCTGACGAGTTTGCACTCGTAGGCATGCTCCTTTGCTTGTTTTCTATGTTAATTGTCTTTTTTTTTGGGTTTTTAGTGTAGAGAAAAATGATGATTTCAAATAGTTATAATGAACGGTAAAACATACTTTGTTGTCAGATTTCGAAGTTCGAAACATTAAAGCTTCTAATTAATGTGTAATGCTTTATTAAAAAATGTCATCTGCTTAAAAGCACACTAATACGGACATTGACCTTACGGAGGTAGTTTGGAAAATACATTAGCATTAGTAGAAATTATTAACTTGATAAAAATTAATAATTTCTTAATTATTAACTTAATAAAAATTTTTGTTTTCAATTAGACGGAGCAGTAGAATTAAACCGTATACTTGTCGGTTTGACAAGCAGAAACAAGACAGAAGCAGTGACAGTCCGGGTGTTAATTGACGGAATACACTCGCCGTGAAATATATGAGACTCTAATCATTGGATCATTATCATTTTCAAACAGAGGCCCAGGCGAGGAATATGGAAGGTACGGCCTGACCGCTGTAAATTATAGTTATCGAATCTCTGTCAACTTGTTAACTCGAGGTATTATTGCGACTTACGCGAGAAGGCTTCTTTACCTGGGTAGAAAGGAATTCAAAAACGAGTACGTCGAGGTGCTTTCGTGGAAATCAATTATGGATTTTAAATACTCCCGGAAAGCGTTAAGTCGCGATTGACATGACAATTACCACGGAGATGCGTTTAGAAAGAAAGCGGCTGATTCTTCTACGTCTAATAATAGCAATAATTTTAGATGTTAGATTTAACAAGTTCTCGATTTGTATAGTCATATGCTTAAGGCCAGAAATTTATATAAAAATGTTTTTGAAACAAATATCATATGTCAACCAAAGTGGGTGTTTGTTGAAGTCACTGTGTACTTTCGAAAACAAAATGTATTTGTGACTTCGAATTTTATTTAATTAATGAGCTAATCGATGTAAAAATTAAATATTGAAGAAGACTAAGATAAGATTTATTTGTACACCAATTCAAAAAAAGAATATTGTTCGATAAGATTACTTTTATTTCAAGATAGCAATGACTTCAGATAAAATTACTCTCTGAAACGACAAGTATACATTTACATAAACATTAACTTCAGAATTGCTTCAAGTGTGAAAATATTTGCTCATTTTTTAAGCGCTCAGAACTGAATAAAGTTTAAAAATTTCATTTAAGTTTTAACGAAATTTATCTCTATAAATAAAAATTGATATTCTCATGTACTTATAATAGAATTCTGTAATAATCCTCTTTTCTTCTTAGCAGTGCAAAACATTAAAACACCAATGCATTCCCAGCTCTTCATTAAATTTGTACTTCACCAGCAATTAATAACACTGCACGGAGTCACCTTCCCCAACGACTCGTTCAGCGTTCACAAACCCACCCCGCAACGACTGAACTTCTTCGAGTCCCACTTGACTCGAAACCGCATCCAAAACAATCCTTAGGCTCCAGGTAAAATCTGCGAGGCGGATCGAAAACAGATCGAGATAGAACAAACCGTGGCGCTTGTTAGGTCGGTAATACCTCGTTGAGCCGATGAAACAGCGAATGCGATGACCCTATTGTTGACGCATCGGGGCACATGTACGTACACATGCCGAGACACACAGAACTCGCCGGGCTCGACAATGGCCTTAATATACGATTGTTCCCCCGGTACGCGAGAACACATTATGACGCTTAAGCCATCGGCTATACCCTCCTCCGGACGGGATGCGGACCGCTTGTACAAAGTTGCGTTTCTAAAGAAATCGATATACCGCCGGACAGTGCGCCGATATTGTCGTGCAATCTTCTTACGACTTATTGTGTGCTGCGGCTTGATTTTTTACCGATTTTTTTTCTAGATCCATTGTGTATTGTTTGAAAATCGTTAATTAATGTAAATGTAAATAGCACGCGTTACGTGTAAAGTAAAGTAATTGCGAGAGGATAGGTAAGCAATTATTTGGCTAATGAAAAATCTCACATGTGTATTTAACTAAAATAAACTGCTGATAATTCATTGACACTTACCTTCCTCAAGTTTAATATTTTGTGTTTCATTATATTATTTTTCGAAGCTAAAATCTGTACAAATTGAGGAAAGAAACATTTTTTTTTTATAAAAAAAAATATTTTGACTAACTTCTATCACAAATAATGATTATATGTGATCCTACAATATCGAAAAAAAGGCTAAAATTTTAAAATCGATTATTTCTACAAATAATTACATAATCTTACCCTGGTAGAGATAAAAGTATCAAAATTGGTCAGGAAAGTAAAAAATAGGTATTTTTAATTCCTAGTTACCTAACT
>JAWWML010029042.1:0-13235 GCA_035047165.1 Ormyrus rosae
CAATAGGTTCAAACAGGATTTGACGCCAAAGGAAAAAATTTGAGATTGCAATATCTCTGAATCAAATGGGCCTACAGCCCTCTGTCTGGGCTCATTTGATTAAGAATGGGCTATATTTTTATTATATTAATAGTATAATCTCTTACTGATTAAAATTTCTTTTTTACAGGTGATTAAAGTGACCAAAAAAATAGGTATAAAACCCCCTTAAAACAAGTGAAAAGATTAGTGCAAATACTTTTAAATTAAATATACCAATGCCAGACCTCTTTCCACTTTTTGTTGATGTCAAAAGATCACTAACAAAAATAGATAAAGAAAAAAATGAGAAAAAATGTACAATTACAAAAAAATAGCAAACATAGCGAGTAGAATCATTGGTCGCAGTATAAGAAATATGATCCGAATGAAGCGATAAACTTAATAATACAAGAAATACAAAATTGTCTTAAAAAGTCTAAAATTGTAATGACCAATAAATGTAGAAAAAGTAAAAATTCACCACGAAAAACTTGGATTACGAAAGCAATTATAAAACCATGTGAAAAAAAGGAATCATTATACAAACAGCTAAAATTACATCCATTCAATGAAAATTTAAAAAACAAATATAAAAATTACGTCAAAATATTGAAGAGAATAATAAAAGACGCTAAAATCAGTCACGAAAAAAGAAATATTGAACAGAATATTGAAAATTCTAGGAACTTATGGGCAATAATTAACTCTAAGATAGGAAAGAATGTATCTAATGATAACTGTAATATTAGCGAAATCAAAACTTCTAGCAATGAAATAATCAGAGACAAAAAGAAAATTGCTGACATGATGAATTCTCACTACTGCATAATGCGAAAAGAAATGAGTAAAAATATAAAAATTCCTAAAAACAAAATAAACTTACCTCAAATGAATGCAAATTCAATCTTTCTAAATCTAGTAAACAAAGTGGAAGTTTTGAAGATAATTGAGAATTTGAAAAACAAAAATGGTGGTATTGATAAGATAAGTGCCAAATCTCTTAAGATAATATCTAGTCTAATAAGTGATACGTTAGCAAGTATATTTAATAATTGCATAGATAAAGCAATTTGGCCAGATGCACTAAAACTTGCTGAAGTAATTCCTATTTTTAAATATGGTAGTAAACAAATAATAGAAAACTATAGGCCGATATCTTTGATATCCAATATTGCCAAAATTTTTTGAAAAATTATTTATAGTAGAATATCAGATTTCATTACAAAAAATAAAATATTGAGTTCAAAACAATTTGGTTTTATCAAAAATAAAGGGACGAAAGACGTGCTAAATTATATCACAAATAAAATCTATGAGAATTTAGACAAAAGTACTCCGATAGCGATAACTTTCATTGAGTTAGCAAAAGCTTTTGACACGGTCAATCATGGAATACTGCTGGACAAGTTATACGCAAACGGTACAAGAGGAAAGCCAATAACTTAATAAAAAGCTATCTTAATGATAGAAAGCAAAAGGTCAGAATAGGCCAAGATAATAGCGATTTCAAAAACAGACGCAGGAGTATCACAAGGTACAATCTTGACTCCTCTGCTTTTCATTCTATACGTAAATGATTTATTGGTAAATATGCCAGAAAATATAGTATCTTATGCTGATAATACCGCAATTTTTTCAATAGGTAAGAATTGGAAAAATTTAGAATCATCAATGAATAAACATCTCGAAGAAGTGGCAATATGTCTTGCATTGAATAAATTAACATTAAATATAAAAAAGCGGTATATGTTGCCTTTGGAAATTACTGTGATAGTGCCCCAAAAGAATTAAATATAACTATAAATAAAGAAAAGATAAAAAGAGTAGATAAATGTAAATATTTAGGTATCATTTTTTATTTTAATCTCAGATGGAATGAGCATATTGAGTATACTATAAATAGAACAAGATATCTACTTTTTGTGTTCCATAAATTATTGAAAATTGTGACAACAGATACACTATTAATGCTCTACTATGCATTCTTTCATAATAAAATAAATTATGGCAATATTACAGGGGGAGGTGCATATAAAAGCGTTTTGCAACTATTACAAAATATTCAAAATAGAATACTTAAAATAATAAGTAAAAATTCTTTTCCACAAAAGAAACCAATAAATCTTACATAAATGTTTGCACTAGAAAGTCTCAAGTATCATTATAACGATTTAAAGAATATATACATAAACTTGAAAAGCACTACGAGACGTAAATACAGCTTGCAAAAACATACAAAACTGTAAATAATAAAAATAAAAAAATTAAGGCAATAAAAATATTTAATATGCTGCCAAATGAACTCAAAGAACTAGATATAAGTAAGAAAGCTTCTCATAAAAAATTAAAAGATTGTATTAGTGAAAATATATATATGTAATAGGTAATAAAACAAAAAGAAGGATCTCCAAGATATAGATTATAGAAAATGGGTAAAGTTAAATAAATGGGTTTTATGTTTGGGTATTATATAAAATGAGTATTATATTATGATAATAAATATATTTAAGATAAGACTTAATCCTATTAGACGACAGATGATTTAAGTCTATAAAACTAGACAGAAATTATATCGACGTTTTTTAAAATAAGTATTATTTTATAAAAAATTTTATGTACTGTTACATTGAACAAAATTTGTTTATATTAGTTTTAAATTAGTTTTAAGATGGACAAGCATAGTTAAGAGGGCCTTGCCAAGCTTGTCCCGTTTCTCCAGACCGCGAACAGGAAACTAGTTTTCTTCTGTCAGATTACTTTTTAATTTGTATTACTCTGTAATGTAATGTACTGTTACTCTGGTAATAAATAAATAAATAAATAAAATAAATAAATTGGTTTGGCCGGAGGCGTTTTCTGGTTTCATAAAAATATTTTTATCATAGATCAAAATAATATTTATCATCGATAATTTGCAAGTATCAAAAAATTGCATACGATTAATGCTTTAAAGCTTACCCTTTCATAATAATGTAAATATTTTTTTAGAGCTTCCCTTGCTTGAGCATGGACACTTTCATGAGCAATATTTGGATTTTCTTTATAGCGTGAACACTCGTAATATTCGCTACCATGTGTTTTCCAATCACCAAGACACATCCAACAAAAATCATGTTTACAATTGTAACACTGCATATGATTGCAACCTCCATTCTTTTCAATGCATATGTGACATTTCGGACACTAAAAAATATATTAAGAAATTTACTATATTAATTAAATGTTTTATTGAAAAATTTTAAAATTAATTATATTTGATAAATATTTGAAACGGTCTATCCAAGCCAAACGTATGTTTTCCAATGAAAACACATTCTTTATTTTAACAACTTACTTGTATCACTAGATTAACTTTTGTTAACAAGTGAGTAAAAAGAATTTATTCACTAGAATGTAGTGACGTAAAATGTAGTCATGAATAGAAAGAATTTGTTCATTAGAACTTGGATAGATTATTTTGAATATTTATCAAGATATCTTACATCTTTAGTGTGCGCACTGATATAATTAGCTGTCTCAGAATCATCAGCACACTTTGTTAACCATTTTCTAATAGTGTTACAGTCAGTAGGGGCATGATAATCCATACCACATCGAAAACAAAATACTGATTTACACAAGCTACAGATAATTCTTTTCGCTCGTAATTCTTTTGATCTTATAATCATTTGACAGTTCGGTCCAGGGCAAAACCGAAGTTGAGGATGTGACTTCACATAATCTCGAAAAACAAACTGTTGATAACGTTCACGCATAACAGGTTTAGTTAAAAGAGATAATACAAAATCTTCTGGAGCCAAGATGTTGCAACTGCTAGCCATACAGCTAATGCCTATAAACAATTAAACAGTAATTTAAAAATAGCACATATAAAATCTTCAATCAAGCAGTAAGTAGTTTGATTAAAATTAAGAATGTTTATACAAAATGATTTTCAAAGAAATATATAAATATAATTCTATAGACTAATATATCGATGGCTGAGTGGAATAACCTCCTATTTTGGCAGCTGCTTCAAAATCTTCCTAACTTAGCGACGGCTTCGAAAACCACCTAACTCGACATGCGCTTCGAGAACCTCTTAACTCAGGAGTTTTTTCTTTTCTTCAATTTTGTGGTGGGCTACCAGGAAATTGCAGAATTTTAAAGTACGATTTTTGCAAAACTCGATTAAAAATTCAGAAAAATATCAAAATCTTTATTTTGACTCTATATTTTACAATAAAAATTTATTATTTTTATATAAAAATAAATTTAATTTTAGTTTATGTAATGATTCAACAGACATTAATATTCAACAGATATTAGTATACGACGATGTATACGAAGGTGGCGACACTATTTAGCGTATAGTTTGTCAACACATGGATGCTTCGATATGTACTGTACCACATCTCGTGTGCGCGCCCAGTGTGTGCTGGACTTCCAAAGAGTTTGGAATAAAGCTATCTGAATTACGTAAATTATCCCTGTGTAAAAGTATATTACTCGATAACCTATAAATTTCACATAAATAAACAATAAAATTAAATCTGATTTGATATGTTTTAAATTTTTTATCTTTCAAACTAAACAAATTGCATTGTCTCGTTTATATTCGCCTTCATTTTTTAATGTTCTAATAAATAAATTTAATCGCTTCAAATAATCGTCATTGTAATTGACAGTTGACAAAAAAATGTATTTTTCGAATCTTTTAAAGAATACTATTATTTACAATATAATATGTTTAAAAACCTAAATTATGTGCAGGATTGAAATTACAAAATTTTGCAAAAAATCTTAATCTTCGAAGCGTTTGCCGAGAAAAAACGTTCTTCGGGAACCATCGTCGCACAATAAATTTTTTTATTTTATATTTTGCCTTAATTTTTACTGTCTAAAATAATGTTAAAAATATTTGGTGAACTTTATTAAGGATATTGTACATGAAAAATATAGGGGATAAAAAAATACTTTTTTTCAAATAATTATATAATATAATAAATAAACATATATAATTAACAAAATAATATTTACATTATCAGAAACAATGACGACGATGTACCTAAATCATCAATATTAATGTCTGTAGAATAATTACATAAACTAAAATTAAGTTTCTTTTCATTTAAAGATAACAAATTTTTATTGTAAAATACAGTCAAAATAAAGATTTTGATTTTTTTCTGAATTTTTAATCGAGTTTACTTTGCAAAAATCGTACTTTAAAATCTTGCAGGACTACCACCACAAAATTGAAGAAAAGAAAAAGCTCCTGAGGGGTTAGGTTTTTAAAGAGACCGCTGAGTTAAGAGGTTTTTGAAGCGGCCGCTGAGTTAGGAGGATTTTGAAGCATTCGCTGAGTTAGGAGGTTCTCGAAACTCATGTCGAGTTAGGTGATTTTCAGAGCCGTTGCTGAGTTAGGAGCTTATAGAAGCGACCACCGAGTTAGGAGGATTTTGAAGCAGCTGCCTAAATAGGAAGTTATTCCACTCAGCCATCGATATTGTTACGTCTGAACGGAGTAGGAATTAGTGATCCCCGTTTTAGCCAAGAACAAATTCTTATAGCTGGGATGGGGAAAAAAGAACTCAGGAGGAAAAATAATTTGGTCGAGACCAGAAATTAAGTTTCTATACGATTTATTTAGACTTTAGAAAAAACTTCTACAAGACGGCAAAAACACGCTATTATATTTTTCAAACGACTTACTTTTGTATATTTGACACACTCGCTATGCAGGTTGGAACTAAACTGTTCCTCGAGCCCTTTTTACTTTTACTTTCCCTTCGAGTCTTTCCCTTTTTTATTTCAAACTATACTTTCTTTCGAAAGAAAGACTCTCGGAAAGAGGAAGGTGTTTATGGCTATTTTCTCCTAAGTGTGAGACAGGGACTCAGGAGAATCTTAGCCTGAGTCTGACTGCCAATCGAAAACTCTTCCGAATTTTCAATTGGACCTCTGGTTTTTTCCTAAGAAGGAACACCGGAGGGACTTGCAGCTTGCTGTTCGAGTCCAACTCTGGTTTTTTCCTAAGAGGAACACCGGAGGGACTTGCAGCTTGTACTGTTTGCCTCAGTCAGATCTGACGATTCCTCAAAAGAACCCTCTATTTATACGATCCAAATACATGTAGTCTTATGGGAAAGTAGAGGGAGTTTTCCTCTCCCAATGACTCGGCCTAATTAGTATGCATAGGGCATGGCTTGCAGGGCTCCTTCCCATAAAACTATAAGGGTAGAAAGAGAGGACCGAGTTGCTCCGGAAAAGTCTCGCCCACTCACAACAGAGTTGGGCCTGAGGAATGGGAGGAGCTTTCCAAGAGCGGGTTTTTTCCCCGAAACTATGCCTTACTCTCTCTACACTTTTACAAAATTTTCCTTAACTTATTTTTAAACTATTTGCGCTAGTCGTTTGAAAAATATTTTATCGTAAGATTATAGGAATTAAAAAGTTACGCGTATTCCTTTTTTGAACGGAATTTTTATCTTAATAATTACTATTTTAGTGCTCATCATCATTATTTTTTTTTTTAAATAATAAGTATATCAATTTCTTTTCCTATAATCTTACCATACTTAATTTTAATCATACTATATTACTATTACATATGATAATTATATTATTTTCGTTTATATGTAATATATTTATAATATTTATTTATCTAATATAATTATATTATTAATTATGTAATATAATTATATTATTATTTACGCATTATAATCGACTTATTTTAGTTTTATTTTAGTTTAAGCTAAATAAAATTTCGAAAATATTTCGGGTAAGTTGCGCGTCTACGCGACGCACGCTTTCCCTTTTTTTTTTTGAGATCGTAAAAAAACAGATGGCCCTCTTCTCGAGAGGCGCATCCTCCAACGGCTACTCTTTACTTGGAAAAGCGGTCCGTTAGAGTTGCTTAGTCGCAGACGCGACGTAACAATATAATATATATCGCATACATGAATTTTCCGCCCTAGGGCCACAATGTATTATTTTTCGCCCGCAAGACAGGCATAAAAAAATCGAATTTCGCACCCACCTGTCAAAAGATAGTTTTCGCCAGGAATGTCGAAATAGTATTTTCTGCCCTCCGCTCCGACCGGAAAGCGCCAACTCTCTGAAAACGAAGTTGCCGCTTTCCGGCAACGTCGAGCAGACAAATAGTATACGCAATTCGCCTTCGGCTCGGGTGTCAATTTACACGAACTGTGAGCTTGCCAATACTTTTCTTCTCTAGGTATCGAACAATATTTTTTGGTAAGACGTGTGCAAAGCTTGATTTAGCGTTTGCGTTTTTATTCAAACGGGTGCAAAACTCGATTCGGAGTGTGGAAACATAGTATGTGCACCATGAGCGGGAATGTGCTGTTTTGCGCCCTTGATACACAATGTACTGTAATGGTCGAAGTGGACTTGCGCGCTTTTAGTTTGAAAATAGTATGTTACGTAATGAATGCAGAAAACAAGCCATTCTTACAGAGTCTTCAAAAAGCATGAGTTTTTCTGTACATACTGAAACAACATTTAGGATCTATTAATATGTTTTTGAGGTTACATCTGTCATCAGAATTTCAATATTTAAAATGGAAGATCCAAAATTGCATTTTTTCGTCAAAACAAGAATACGTGGCCGCTGTTTTGGATCCGCCATTTTGAATTTTGAAATTTTTCTGGTAGATTCGTATCTTTCCCTGCGAACAGCGCCGCGATCACCGCGCGCCTCTCCGTAGCCTACAATCTCGACATTTTGTTTACGTTGCCCCTTAGTTCTTTGTCAAATTCCTGGTAAGCGATTCACAGCCGGGCACATTTTGATTCTTTGATTATTTTTCTATAAAACTATCGCTTTTTTAACTTAATCTCTGCTTTTTTCATCGCGAATTCTTAACCTCCTTAGTCAAAATATTTCGTAGTCCATAAGAACCTGTGTAATTCACGTAAAGTTTATAGCTATTTTTCTCAATAGAAACCCTGGGGAAAAATATTATAAAAAATCATACGTCTTATTTATAATATTTTGAAGTTATATTTATCGATTCTACGTTAATTTCTACATCTTCATGAAAGGCTAGAACCTCCTTAACGTTGTTTTTTCTCTTCCGATAAAAAGTTTTATCGGATTCTATCTACATGAATTTTTTTATCTGAATTTATCGGGAATATAAGAATTACTAATTTCTTTAAAAGAAGTTTCGTATTTTATAGGATATTATCTACAAAATTTTTAACGGATTTTATAATGATATATATTTTATGTAACGTTTTATCGGTTTTTATCAAACTTTGCAGACAAGGAGAGCATAAATTTTATAGTTATCTAACTGCTGTCGTTACATTGTGCCTGTTGCTAGTTTGTATTATATTATATTCTTGTATTCAATTAAGTGGTACGACTTTTTTCAGAGTTGCTGACAAAATTGACTTTATAATCCACAGGCACCAGAGGAGCAAAACTATCACATATTCTACCAGACGTTTGCTGTGAGAAAGTGCCTGACACACCTGCACCTGGACTACCAGTACAACTTCTGCTACTTGCACCAGGGCTTGAGCCAAGCACGTCTACACCGAGTTCTTCAACTTTGAGACTTTCAAGATCCATTCCTTCAAGCAGTTTTGCATTAACTACGCCAACGAGAAACTACAGCAGCAATTCAACCAGCACGTATTCAAGCTTGAGCAAGAGGAGTACTTGAATGGCTGCCATTAAAGGCAGTTGACGTAAATGCGATAGTTAGTTTTTATTATTGAAAATAAATCCTTTAAATCGTTAATAAGGGAATCGAATTTTCCACTGTTGCACTTTCAAGTCACGCGTGATATAAATTTTAAAATTAGTGAGTAATAATCGACTAGGATCTATTTACATTTATAAATAAATCTTATACTCGCGAGGTCTAATTTTTGAAAAAATGTTTAACGCTATTTAATTTTAATTTTGTTACTTGTAGTGTATTTTAATGTTATCTGTTGAATGAATATTAACAATTTACTTAGCTAGCATGCTAGGGTGTCAGGAGACCCAGAGTAATTCAATTAAAATGTTGATTGTTTGAAAGATGCTTCAAAATTATTTTGTTTTAAGTATTTAAATAATCGTTCATAAACGATAATAATAATATTATTCTTAATATTCTTTCAATACATCATCTTTATGTATTAAAACTGAATATGTGAATAATATGAAATAGATGGATTGATATTTATCACTGTAATTATTTTATCCTTGTAACGTGGTGATTTATACACTACTGCTTAAATAAATAAATTCACACAAAAATCTTTTATTCTCACAAATTCACTTTTTATTAACACTTACGCTCTTACAATATTTTCCGCTTTCCCGACCACGCCTACAAACAATTTTTATTCTCGCTCTTTGTCCCGCTCTAATCTCGATTTCTACTCCAAAAGAAAGTTCTGCTGAGTCGCTCAGGTACGGGAATCAACCTGAGCTTTAACCGCGAGCCTATTCTTCCGCTCTCTTTCTACCCGGCTTCTTCGCGCACAGATCCGTTCGACCTCTACTTTCTCTCCGATTCGCAAGCACGTTTTGCGCACGCTGGCCGCTTCTCGCACGGCTTCTCCGCGGCTTCTCGCGACAACGACACGCGAACGAAACTCTACGCGATCCCGCGGGCTACCACTTACTTTAACGATGACCCTACAATTCCTTCCGGACTCTCTCTCTCGGCCTCTCGATAAAGGTTCCTCTCTCGGCCTCTGGACTTCCTTCCACGGTCTTGTTCTGACTTCCTCTCGTACTGCAGATGCGATGGTGGCTGGCAATTTCTCGCACTACACTCGCACAGTCTCTGCTTTTATTGCGATTCACGCAAACTCTATACCCGACAGTGCTCACGATTGGGAAACTGCTTGAATACTCTAATTGAACACTTTCTCTCTACAAAAGCAACACTCTAATCAAACACCCTCTCTCAACAAGATCTCGAGTAACACTAATTAGACACCCTCTCTCTAACGATGACGGAGTAAGACTACTCAAAGTTGAACACCCTCTCTCAATCGGTGAGAACGCAACACTGGCGGAGCGCTCGCCCTTCCGCGCCTCGATCGCCGATCGATGACGGGCTCGCCGGGGCCCTCTTCTCGCACGCTTCGGCTTTTCGCGCCTTTTCTTATTTTTACAATATTTTTCTATTCATCCTGCGCTTACAAATTCTGCTACGGTTAAAAATTCGCTTTTATTTTTCTTTACATTTCTTTCTCTATCCGCTTAATTCTCGCACGCTGTAAAGGCTTATTTTCTCTCTTCTGACTTGATTCTCGCCCGGCGTA
The DNA here is from genome assembly GCA_035047165.1 of Ormyrus rosae. Lineage (NCBI taxonomy): Eukaryota > Metazoa > Arthropoda > Insecta > Hymenoptera > Ormyridae > Ormyrus > Ormyrus rosae. The sequence goes on from JAWWML010029042.1 coordinate 10,303, forward strand.
GTTGGCGCTGTCGTCTTCTCGCGGCTCTCCTTCTCCTCGGCAACAGGCTTAAGAAAACAATTCGCGGAATTAGAATTCAGTTAATATTTTTTTTTTCTTTATTCGGCGTAACGGAGCATTTCCTTGTGACGGCGGAATATCCGTCACATCCTTTAAACTTTTTTTAAAATTTATTTATTATTATTTGTACAGATTCCTTGAAGTCTTCTATTATATAAAAAAAAAACACGGCAAGCTTCTAACAAGTATTCAGCTAATTTCAACTGTCTTTCGATTCTTTAATATCTTTTGTTGTTGGCTGTTTTCTTTTTTTGTCTTCTCAATTATAATAATTTTTATAACTGAGCAACTGAGCAAAGCATAGCAGGGAGATTCAAGAAGATTTCAGAGGAGTAGGAAGTTGCTGCAAACAAAGAAGAAACCCGAAGATTTATCAAAGGTAATTGAATTGAAATACTAATTCCAGGGGATGGGCATAATCTCGACGCGCGAACTTTTTTGTTTTTGCATGCGTCTTTGTTATTCGCACTTGTTGTAATAACATTTCTTTAATGTATTTTATATTTTCTTATTGCATAATTACCAGCCTAAGCAGGACATACTTGTTTAGTTTACTAAAATGAATAAATATCTCTGGAAGGAGATTGGAATTGGAAATTATTCGGATAGATAATCATGATGATCGCAAGAGAATACTGAGTCGAGCTTAATTATTCAAGGAAATCAAATTTTTGGCTGGTATTATTCTTAATATTTAATATACAACAAAATTTCACAAAGAAACAAGAACAATTGCGTAAGGTTAGTAATATCCATTGGAACCTCCAGAAACTAAAAATGTTCGCATTAGCTTATAAAGTGTATTTAAAATTCTGAATTCTCCGTCTCAAATGATTGTCCTCTGAGCGAGTAGAGTAACAAAAGATTAAAAAAAAAAAGAAAAAAAAATAAATAAATTCGAAACGCGCCTGAGAGAGACGATTTCGCCTCTCTCCCCATTTTCTTCGCCCCTCGCCCCCCTTTGTTTTTGCGCCTAAACTCGTTCAGAGGCGTTGGACGCACTCTTTCGCTTGCATAAATTACGGAAATTAAAATTTTATGCACGTTATACTAAAAACTTCTACGTTAGAGTGCACGACAAATTTGAATTATCGGTTTCGTTTCATTTTTCAACGTAAAAATTCTTCGAATTCAGATTTCTCTCTTTGCATGTCCGGTTCTGCTGATGCTACTCTTTCGCGCAATTTTTTTTTTTATCACGATTCGGAGCTTCAATCAAATTTATTCAAATTACTTCAAATAACTGATAATGTTGTAAAAGTATATTTATGAAGAATATAGGGTTTAAATATAAGGTAGGTATAATTTATTTTGATAATAATATCAAAAAAGGACGGATAAAAACAAAGAAGCGACTAATCATCTGCGAATATTATTAATAAATTCAGGGTGTAAAGTATGAATTATTACAGTATCATAAACTGTACATAAAATGTATATAAGTAATTTTAATAAAAAATTCGTAACTGAAAGTAAATGTTATTAAATTATACTAATTATACTATTTTCTTAAGAAAAAAAATATGCATTCATTCAGATCGATCAATAAAAATAAAGTGAAATTTTCGAACAAAACGTTAATTTCGATCGTCGAGCTATAAAACCAACTCAATTAAACATTAAGGTGGGTCTATGGTTTTTTCGACATATTCAAGAAATTCTTAAGACTTTGCAAGCACGTAGTATACAGCTGTTTTCTGGAAAACATACAATTTTGAAGTTTGGCGTAAGCCAGAGGTCTAATGAGTAGATCAATTTAGATGTAATTGGGCTTAAATTGTAGGTAATTAATATGATTTCTGCGTAAAGAGTTGTATGTATTAAAATTTTTTGATTAAATAATTAAATAAGTTCAAAAACTGAAAAAAAATCATAAAATGCAACAAATTTTAGCAATTTTTGAACTTTTAAAATATTAAAAAAAAAAATCAATACATACAACTCTTTACACTGAAATTACATTAATTACCTACAATTTAAGCCCAATTACATTCAAATTGATCTATTTGTTAGACTTGTGGCTTATGCCAAAGCCATTTTTTGAAAAGTGATGTAGCTTGAAATAAAATGAGCGTAGAGGCTTCTACTATAGCTCATTTTATCAAGAATTGTCTTTATATTTATAATATTATATCTAGATTTTACTAACTATTACAATTGTTCTGTTTTAGATGTTTTTAGGTGAAAATTCCTAAAGGTGTACACCCCCATTCCCTTAAACATTCAAGAAAGTAAAAAATTAAATAATAATAATAATGTTAATATTAATTCTAATTAATATTATTATTATTAATATTATTTATAATTAGTGTGGACATTTTTGACTAAATATAGTAAAATATGTTCATTATATTTGAACGTAAAATTTCGCGCTCTTTCATAATATCAATTCACAAGCAGCCGTTCCGATTTAAAAGCAAAAGTTGACCTCCAAACAATCTTTGAAAAAGATATTCAAGGTCAAAATCAAAGTCATCATTAATATTCCTCTTTGACGTCAGCAATTAGTATCTAGAACTTGTTTTCGAATGGATTCTACCCCTGGTAGAATTTTCAGCATTAAAAATGGCCAGGAAAGTAGTTAATGGATAATGAGTCTGAAATTTGCATCGTTGGAATGCAACGAACTATTTTTTTTCAGATACACAAATCTTCTAAAATTAGAAAAATTATATATAAATATTTATTTTTATGTTAGTAAAATATGTAAATATCAATATAAGTTTAGAATAAAATCAATTTTCTAAAAATTTCGTTGAACTCCAACGATGCAAACTTCAGACTCATCCCTTAGGGTGGTTTCCGAAGGTCGGCACTGCGGGCACATATACTTCGAGGTGCCCTCTCTCGATTGCCGCCCAAAAAGCCCATTT
>JAWWML010029053.1:0-13225 GCA_035047165.1 Ormyrus rosae
CTAGGCTAAGGAGAGACATATGTGTCAGTTTGGGTGAAATCTGTCACCCGGATGTCATATACTCTCCTTGTTAGATAGATAACGGGCTCTACGCAGTTTATCCAGGATCCTATCCATATTGGGGATCGGATATGCATCCTTGACAGTTACCTTGTTCAAGTCTCTGAAATCGACGCAGAATCGGTACGATCCATTGCTTTTACTCCTAATCACTGGAGCACTGGACCATTCACTAGCCGAATGTTCGATTACACCTGCTTCATACATCTTCTTTACCTCCTCTTGGGCGATTTGCATCATTCTTGGAGACATTCTCCTTGGCCGGTGTTTCACGGGTGTACCCTCTCGCCCAGCTATGTGGTGCACGGTTAAGTTTGTCAATCCTGGAACTCCAAGGATTTTGGTGTAATTACCCATTGCATTACTGATAGAACTTTCTGTAGGCGTAAACCTATCGCAGAAGCAATTTGCTAAGCGTGGTCCTGCAACAGAAACTACTTAGCCTGGGTCGTAAAGTGCGATGTGGGTTCTCCCTCAATCATCACTTGTAGAAAGTATCGATTGTCACTGGTCGATTGCGGTTCACTCGCTGCGTTGACTTGTAGGCACCCGATCTACTCTTCTTCTCCCCTATCACTGGCAAAACTTTCTTCTTGTTGCAAAACCAAGCCACACATGACTTCTCCCCTCCCCTCGACGAAACGTCGCAGGAAAAACGTTGAGTTCGAACTACCGTCGCCGGCTGGAATTGTCTCTGGAATTTGAAGGGGCTTACTCTGGATGCTACGACCTGAAGGATCGAAACTCGTTGAGGGTGTTCGCTGGTCGAATTTTCTCTCTCCTTCGCACCGGTTTCTAGGCCTAGAGCCATCCTTCCCTTGGCTGCATCCAATTTCTGGCTCCTCTTCATTCTCTTCCAATAAGAAGCTCACTGCCTTCTCCACAATATCCAACCTTTGGTAATCTTCCTCTTCTTCCTCCAGTACATCTTCACAAAAATTTTCCTCAACTTCATCTGGGTCCCACATTGTCAGGTTGCGATTTCCTCGCCAGTCAACAACCGCTGATTCCTTTGGCATGAGTATGATGGACTTGTTATCATCATTGTCTGAATACTCTTCACAACTTGGCCTCGAATCATTCGAACAACCTGCTTCTTCCTTTCGCATATCGCTGGTATTACACTCTTCGTTTGCTGGATCTTTGACATCCTTACTCTCACAGAAAATCCTCGACTTCTTTATCGCCGATTCCTCGTAAATATTACTATAGCCTAAATCGCTGAGTAAACGCCATCCTTGTTCCTCTACCGCTGTGCGTATTCTTTTCACTGCCCCTTGCAATTGGAGGGGGAAAGCAGCGGGACGGCCTGCTTTTCCTCGCTGGCGTTTCTCCAGGCCTGTCTTCTTTCAGCATAGTTCGGACAATTTTTGAAAGTCACAGTCGGCATGTCACAGACTTGGCAATGCAGAACCGTCGCTGGTTTCTGCGAGTAATTGGATGAGAGGTGTCCCATCTCCCTGCAATGATAGCAGATCCTGTAGGGGCAGTCCATTGCCCTATGCCCTACCAGCTGACAACGGAAACAGGCACCGACAAAATTGCCAGTGCTGCTCTGTCGTGTGCCTTGATACCCACTGGCTTCGTCCCTTCCAAAATTCTTCGAATAATCTACTGTCCTCTTCTTATAATCTACTCTTGGCCTCTGCCAAGAGTTTTGCCACTGGTCAAACCCTTGCTTGACTGGCTGCTTTGATATTAAAGCATAAGTAGTGGGTGGAGACCTCACCTGAGCGGCTGCAACGGGCACTTGGCCCTTGCTCAACGGCATATCGATCGCCGGGGGTTGCTGCTTCGCTGGTTGCTTTGTTATCCTCTTACTGTTCTTTTCACTCCTCGTAACCGCCTTCTTCTTTCGTTTCCGGCTGTTGTCACTTTGATCACTGTGAGAGTCAGTCGCTGAGCCTTCTCTGATTGCTGCGATTTTCACTTGCTTTTTGTGGCTAGTGAAAGCGACACTGGGAATGCGAGCCTTATCCTTCTGAGGCGGCGCGCTGTAACGAGACTCCAACTCGTTCAGCTGTTCCTATTTTCGGCCGTATATCTCAACGTCAGCGAACGTTCTCAGCTTGCGATCGCCGTGCACCAAATAACGCCGGAAATCTGGCTGTAAATTTCGATAAATCATTTTCAGTTGCTTCTTCATAGTCGGCGGTCGCTTGAAATAATTGACAATGTTCTTAAAACAGGTGACATAGCTAGAAACAGTCTCTCCGCTTGCTCGAATTCGAGGAAAAGTTGGTGTCGAAGGAGAGTCGATACGACTCTAACACTAAAATTTGTCAGAGCGATAACTTCTCTTAGGATTAAGTTAGGATAAAGGTTAAGGTCTGAAAAAGTTTGTTATAATTTATGCTATTATGGAAATTAAAACGAGCAGGATTGATTAATAAACAAAAAAAGTTGGCCAGAAAAATGTGTAGTCAAAATTGAGGCTATCGGAGCCAGTCTTAACTACCGTTAACAATGAAGTAAGCATTAGTAGAACTACAGAGAATAAAGAGGCTTATCCCAGAGTCAGATTCAGCGTATAGAGTAGGGAATGAAAGAGTTAATTTGAGGTTAGGAGAATGTAAACAGGAGGCATGCATGAGTGAATGTGAGAGAAAAGCAGAAACGAATCCGCACCGAGAGCATTTCTCAGCGAATAATACTCCAGTAGCAGCGAGGATTCAGTTCACCAGCGAAGAGGTCTCACAGCCGCGCGCATATTCATATCCATTGACGACGCACGCGCGGCTCCACTCAGCATGTCAGGTGGCGCGGAGACTGCGAGTGCGAGAGAGAGAGGTAGATATGACTCCCTCGCCTCTCCGCCGATCGAGCCTGTGCAACTCGCTGACCGACCTGCCACCAGTGGAGACGCTAAAGGCGGGAGGGCCGGTAGTGATACCGGTTTCTCTCTCTCTCTCTTTCATCAAGAAGAGGCTGCGTCAAGCGAATAAAAGCGCGCGGCCGCCGGCAGAACCTACAGCTGATTGACGCTTCGACTCAGGAAACAGGTGGTTTTGGAAATCGCGGCTTTTCCGTAGCGGAGACAAATGACATCGTCATTACGGTAACAGCGACACCAATGCCGAAAGCCTAACGAGCGATTAACCACCACTTAACACCGGAGAGATGAGCCTCAGCGATGAATCAGAAGCTTCGCCGTGCAACAATCAAGAGCAAGAAGGAGACCACCAGCGTAGAAGAATCAGCGGCCATTATCGGCCATTCGTTGCTGAGCTTTGGTAGAATGCAGGCGTGTTTCATTTTTCTTGTGTGGAGTTGAGAGTGTGCTGCGGAAAATCAGGAACGAGAAAGATCAAAGGAAAGCGGCAGAAAGTACCAGCGTCTCCAGTAGCAGCGAAAAGTAAGCAAAAATACGGTAAAATCTTCTCGGGTTTTTGTACAGGTTCGCGAGTGCTCTCGGCGCGATCGGGAAAGGAGTGGCACGCGAATTAGATAGATTTTTAATAAATCGTAGTGAGTTAATTAGAAATTGATCGCGTTTATTTTTATTCTCCAGTGTTTCCCCAGCATTCTCGCTTTGCGTTCTGTGATTGAATTCGGCGGTTAAAGGCGACGTCTGCAGCGTGGATTTTCTCACCATTGTCTTTTCGATGATGCCAAGCCTCGGCGGGATTTTCTCTGAGAAAAGAGGTCTCGTTTGTAAGGTGAGTTTCGTGGTACAAATTCGGTGCGTAAAAGCACCTAGCGCACAACATAATTTTTTGTAAGAGGTAAGTGAAATTTTGAAATTCGTAAAGTCACCACGTGGCGAATACTACGTTACAAGGTTTTGGCATTGGCCTTTTGGATCGGCACGACTTCTATCTATCGTGTGAAGAGGTCTTGGAAAGCTAGGATGTACTCGTAGCCTTGAGTGGTTTTGGTTAGAGGTCCCATTATATCACCCGCTACCACTTGCCGTGACTTTTCGACGATCCTTCGGTCTATCAGCCCGCCCGGGGCCTTTTGCTCAACCTTGCATTGTTGGCAAGTTTGGCAGCCCCGGACATAATCACTTACGTGCTGGTATAACTTCGGTCAAAAGTAACCGAGAGTCACTCTCGTGGGTCTTGTCTCGATCTAAGTGGCCAGTCGTTGGATCGTCTTGGCATTCCTTTAGCACTGCCTGGCGGTCCTCCTCTGGCACTACTTTCAAGCCTGGTCTTCCGTGAGACTCCCTTCGATTGTCATGTCCGGTCGGAAGGTGTAGAGGTTTCCTGCTACAACCTTCCACATAGGATAATCTCGGGGTTGGAGTTGCGCTTTGTCCAACCACGTCTGATACCAAGGGTCCCCTGTGGTTTGGGTCCAAGTAACCGACGCCAATACTATCTCCTCTTCTTCATACATGCGAGACAGGGCATCGGGGACGTGGTTGAGAGCCCCCTTTCGATGTTCTACAACGAACTGGTGGGCCTGCAACTCCAGAGCCCATCGAGCTAATCGAATAGTCGGGTTCTTCATACTACAAAGCCACCTTAAGCTGCTGTGGTCAGTTACTACCTTAAATGAGTAACCTTCGATGTTTGAGCCGAATTTCTGCACCGCCCATACTACTGCCAAGTATTCGCGTTCAGTAACGCTGTAGTTGCGCTCAGCCGAGTTTAAGGTACGGCTGGCGTAATCCAGCACTCTCTCTTCGCCCTGTACTTCCTGTAACGGCTCCGATGCCTATGTCGCTGGCATCGGTCTGCAAGACATACTTCCCATCCCTAGGGGTCTTTGCAGGAGAGGTGCGGTCGCGAGCATCGCTTTAAGCTGCTCGAACGCCATCTGTTGGTCTTTTAACCACTCATATTTCTGACTCTTCTAGCTGAGTCGTGTAAGTGGCTCTGCCGTGGTAGCCAAGTTCGGCATGAACTACCGGTACCAAGAAGCCATACCTAAAAATCGGTGCAAGGTTCTTCGGAGGCGGGAGTTTTCGATTACCTTGGTTTTAGCCGGATCTGGCTTGGCTCCGTCTTTGTTAACGAGCACTCCGAGGTATCGCACCTCCGGCTTGCAGAACACACACTTGTCCCGGTTGATGGTCAATCCAGCGCGAGCCAATCGAACCATGACGACTCGGCTAAACCAGCCGCTGTTAGATAGCTCTATCACCCCTTGGTGCAGCATCTCACAAGTTTGGTGCTGGATCTCCTCTAGCGTCTTATCAGAAACCGGGTAGTGGCGTTACTTGATTGGCTTCGTCTCCCCGACGTCGATCATGTATTCTAGGTTTGACGTACATCCCAAATCCTGGGGAACTGAGCTTTGTTAGCGATGCCGCTAACAAACCACTTAATCCCAGGGACTCATCTCCGGGCTCTAAACGGTCTTCCAGCTGCGCTATAAATGTTTGCCGCAGCTGAACTCGACGCCATTTACCAGCGTAACTCCAGCTGCAGGTCGTTTGCCCTCGCCGAAGGGGATAGCGAGGATCGCTGGTCGCACGCGGAGAGCATCTTCGACTCGGCTTCACGCCTCAGGAACTCGGTGCGACGGTGATGTCTCTGCTGGTGTTGCGGGAAGTTTCGCTGATACGCCCTGAAAACCGAAAATCGCGCGCTTCTGACACATTCATCCACACGCACACTCATACACGCGAAACCTCGACGGAGCGGCTGGACTCTCGTGCGTCGTTTCGCTGCGGTTTGAAGCTAATTTCGGCTTCGCGAACCTGTGAAGGAAATCCCTTCATACTATAATAGAGATACCTAGATATAAAAAAAATAATTTATTTGTCCACCTTTTAACAAAATGAAAGGGGCCTGGAAATTTACGTAGTAAGTATCATGAGACTAATTTGTAATTGATCAATGTATTACTTAAGTCTACATAATTTCTTTCGTATAAATTAATTTGTTAGGAATATAAAAAATCATTGTATATGTAGTGTAAAATAGTTAAGTAAAGTATGTGATTGACATGCATGAGTGTGGAATAGGTCATTTTGGATATAAGTTGTAATTTTGGTTATTAAAATATGTATGAATTGAAAACTTGACTCTTTTACATTGATTTCATTACTTTTTTTATCCTGTAATTTCGTTGTAAGATTATTTATTTACTTACATATTTGGGATATATTTGCAGTTGCTGTTATTAAAGTATTTATATATTTAAACTATATTTTTAGTATGTGATTGACATCATTGATCATATAGAATACATCAAACTCGCCTAACTTTTTACTTTGGTTCAAAGTTACTTTTTTTATAGTTTATAATATTCAAAGAGTATTTTTCATCTTTTGTTTCATTCATATTTGGGTAATAAAAATATTCTTTATATTTATCATACAATTCCCGAGCATTTATCGGATTATGAAAAGCACATATGTATGCAAATAATTCACAAATTTTTTATTGAACACGTAATAATTTCATATTTCAGTATATAAGTATTGATTTGAATTTGTATCTTTTTGATTTAGTTTGAACCATGCAGTCAAAGTAGTTTCATTATTTTTATTCAAAATTTCTTTTTCGTTTCCTTCTTTAAAATATTCATATTGTTCATTTTCATTGTGTGCAGCTAATCTATAAACAATATGTGACGATTCATTCATTTCATATTGATTTAAACGATACATAGCTTCTTGAGCGCTTAAATAACGTGTATCTTCGTTGTTATATTCCGTGGAGCGGAGAATGTAAGGAATATGCAGGTGTGTGAATAAACGTGGATTACCATTTTAGTAATGCGTATTTATTGGTTTAGATAAAGCGTATCCCCGAGCTTGTTCTCTCGTTCGTCGCCATGTACCAACTACCTCTCGAGACCCCCCGCGTCGACCGGCGTACCACTCTCTCTCTCTCTCACACTCATATCCATACACATACTCATCATCATGCTTCTCGGCTAGCCCGCCTAACATCGGGCACACACATGTACGCTACGGTGTATAATACCTGTATGACACTTTCCCCTATAAAATAGAAAAACTCTATGGGTTCGTTTTAAAATAAGACTCTGGTTCGGGATAACGAGTCGGACTCTTAGTCTTGCGCTTTGGTCTCTCATTCACATCAAGATCGCCAGAATCTGTCGCCGGATTGATTACAATTTTTGGTACACTCGCATTCGCGTTACCCAAGGGCGCGTCTGAGTTTTCAGCTGACGCGCTAGCACAACTTTTCGCAGGTGCATTCACAACAATTTGTTCGGACTCGGGAACAAAATAATTATTTGCAACATTAACAGGTTTGTTTAGGTTTTTAACGGCTGGCATTTGATTAACGTGTCTTATCCACACTCTACCGTCGTCGAGAGCAATTTTGTACAAAAGATTACCTTTTAGTTCAATTATCTTGCCGAAAACCCATTTCGCATCATTGGTGTAGTTACGGACTAAGACACTTTGGTTCGGTTCAAGCTTCTTTGGGGAACTAATATTAGGAACAAGGCTTTGACGGTCGGTTACTCTTAATAAATCTAAGTTACCTCTGATCTTACGCCCCAAGAAAATTTAAGACGGCGATTTGCCAGTTACACAATGAGGCATATTTCTGTACTGCATCAAAATTTTTCTAAGATCAGAAGGCAAATTTTTCTTATCGTTGCATTTTTTTAAAGCTAATTTTATCATTTGGACACACTTTTCAGCCTGACCATTCGAAACCGGGTGGTAGGGGGGGGGGGGGGAATTTGGTAAGATGCCGTGTTGAGATAGAAAAGACTCAAACTCATAAGAGGTGAATGTTGTACCCTTATCTGAAAAAAGTAACTCGGGAAAACCGAATTGCATGAAAATTTTGCTACAAGTATCGATTGTCGTGGTAACGAGCATGTTTTTAATTATTTTTATTTCGGGCCATTTGGAGTAGGCGTCAACGAAAATGAAAAAAATTTCCCTCATGAAAGGGCAGGCGAAATAGACATGAACCCTTTGAATGGTCTGGTTGCAGGTTCCCAAGGGTGCACAGTAGTTAAAGGATGGTTTTTTCGATTTAACAAGCAAGACTCGCAAGAATTTACAAGATTAGCAATATCTTTGTCAATGGAATGCCACCAACAATAACTACAGGCGAGGTTTTTCATTTTAACCACACCAAAATGCCCGACATGCAGTTCCTTAAGAATTCTCTGTTGGAGTTTGGCTGGTACTACAATTCTATCAGATTTAACTAGAAGATTATTTTCCACGGAAAATTCTTTCGGATCTACCTGCCACGTGTCTTTCGGAGACAGTTTCTTCCCATCCAAGAGATTTCTGATTATCAACTGGATTTTGGCATCCTCATTAACCAATTCACGCATATTGTATACGTCGATGGACATAATGTTTAACGAGTCGGAATGAAAAACATCGACCACACAAGAGCGTTCACCATTTTATCATCGCTAGTCAAAGGCAGTCTTGAAAGGCAATCCGCATTTTGGTTGAATTCCGATCTCCGATACTTAATATCATAATTGAAAGCTCGTAGGAAAATCGCATAATGCTGCATGCGCATAGCACTGTAAGCCGGAAGAGCTTTGCAGGGATTGAAAATCTGAACTAACGGCCGATTGTCGCAAATTAAAGTGAACTTGTGACCGTATAGAAACTGATGGAATTTCTTGACGGGAAAGATAATCGCAAAAGCTTCTCTATTGATTTGACTTTATTTTTGTTGGACTTTGTTCAACTTTAAAGACGCGAATTGGATTGGCCTTTCAGTACCGTCTTCGAATAAGTGATTCGAGATAAGTGCGGTTTACTTGGATCAAAAAATGTCAAACATGTGTCTTTAGTGAAAGCACGTTTAGCGGTTTCGAACGCGGTTTGACATTCCTTGGACCATTCGAATTTGACATTATTTTTCAAAAGCTGATACAATGGACTTAGCATAGTGCTCGCATTGTCTATGAATCGAGAATTTTGAGGTTGAGGCATTTTTAGAACTGCTTCAAATTTGGCGGGGTCTTTATGGATACCCTGCGCATTAATAACATGACCGCAGTAGCAAATCTCATGTTCACAAAAGGAACATTTTCTTAAATTGATTTTTATGTTGTGACCAAAATTTGTAAAACTGTATGTATCAAAGTTAACAGATCGGCGAGAGTTTTAGCTGCCAACCTCAAATCATCTTGGAAAACGCACACGCCTTTTACATTGCGAAAAAGAAAATGCATGCGCTCTTGCCAGATCGCCGGAGCAGCAGCAATGCTGAATAACATTCGATTCACTTTGTACAATCCCCGATGCCTATTTATGGTCATTACGCACCGGTAATTCGGAGCAGGGAGTCTCCTTGTATGTATGGCAAAACTGCACTGTAATGTAATCTACGCACCAAGCGATGCAGTGTACGAATGTATGTGTATGTGTACGTGTGTGTGTGAAACTTAGCACACGCCACTGGCACCGCACTAGTTTTAAGTCACTTATAGGTTATGACGCATTCCACGTGTACCGGAAAACACGGCACAGTTTATTCGGTTCGATGATTCTACTCGTTAGTAAACACGAGAGAATGCCAATTTGAAAAATTACGACGACGAATGGAACGGAAATGCCGAGAGAGGAAAGCACTCACACCACCAACTTGTTGCACTGGGATCAGGAACAAAAAAATTGAAAAATTTTTTATCTTCTTTTCCTTTTTATATCCTTTTCTGAAAGTATGTTCGTCGCCAATTGTTATATTCCGTGGAGCGGAGAATGTAAGGAATATGCAGATGTGTGAATAAACGCGGATTACCTTTTTAGTAATGCGTATTTATTGGATTAGATAAAGCGTATCCCCGAGCTTGTTCTCTCGTTCGTCGCCATGTACCGTCTACCTCTCAAGACCTCCCGCGTCGACCGGCGCACAACTCTCCCTCTCACACTCATACCCATACACATACTCATCATCATGCTTCTCGACTAGCCCGCCTAACATCGGGCACACACATGCACTCTACGGTGTATAATACCTGTGTGACATTCGTATTACTTTATTTCATCGTAATTTATCGTATTCACCTCATTTGCATTTGTTGATTCATTTGTTGGTTCATTGCTTTTATTACTATCCGATGAAAATTTTATTATCGCACAGTCAAGTTCTTTATAACAATATTTAAACAAATTTTATACGTATAATACTGTTGAACATATTTCAACGTTAATGTGGCTATTTAAAGTTAACAATAAATAAGGATTGTAAGGAATAACAATGTATTATCTGCCCATTTTTTACCTGGAAAATTAATAATTTTATTATCTCGTCATCGTCGATATTTTGGATAATCAGATGTATACTTTGTGTCTTTGTTAAATTCTTTCGGAAAATGTTTTGTGCAATTTCCTTTATCAATATCCATACAAGGTGAATTTAAATTTTGTTATCCACAAGGTCCATGGAACATAAATTTTTTAACTAATTCGTATAAACGAGAATATTGTAGTTTATCAGGAATTTCCACACTAACAACTTCGTCAATGTTACCTGTGTTAAATAATTTATCTTCTGTGTTTAAAAAAATTAACATATGTACTTGTCGTAATCCTCTTTTTTTGAAATTCAATTACATAAGTCTAAGCAATATAATGTCCAACAATTTTTTTTCGTAAAATTTCTTTTTTTAGTTCTTTTAATTTTTGGTGTAACACTTTTGCTACTATATCGGGTCTATTAATTATTTTATTGTTTCCTATAATTTCAATTATTTCTTTCCATTTTAGATTACATGTCATTGTAATAACTTGGACTGCCTACGAAACTTGATGGTAATATTACTAATTTTCCTATTTTGGTCATATGACCTTATGATGTAGCACTTTGCTACGGCGAAAGGGGTATAATTAACTAAAGTATTTATTTGCAACGGAAAATTAACAACACTTTATTTACTACCGTGGCTTTACAACACCCTCCGGCTAGTCCTCGGAGAGGGGTAACGTCCGGTGAGGTCGGGCTCTTTCACGAATTACAACTTAAACTTACGCTTAACTTTAGCCTTCGTAAGCGATGTTCGTTTCGAGCAGCAGCGCGCAAGACAGACGGCACCGTCGAGGTCCTCTGCTCCGGGTAGCGGCGTTCTCACGTTCGCACTCTCATTCATTCACACACAACACCGAACATTCATTTCGTTACGAAACGCGGCGGCGACTAAGGCTCTAATAGTAAAATTTAACGAATAATTAAACAACGAAAATCACTTTATGAAATTTACTTGTCGAAACTCGAGGTAGTGGCGAAACCGCTAAAGTGCGAACGGCGCGCGCGAGTCGAAGCAGGAGAGTGTTCGTTGTCACGCTGGCGGCAAACGATGATCGCCGGATCAGCTGCCGCGCCGTTGCCAGTTTTACCTCGCTCTCGTCCCTTGGCGGCTGGCAGCGAGTTTTCAAATTTCAAGCGGTGGGCCAGGCCGCGTACTCTAGCTGCAGGTCGTTTGCCCTCGCCGAAGGGGAGAGCGAGGATCGCTGGTCGCACGCGGAGAGCATCACCGACTCGGCTTCACGCCTCCGGAACTCGGTGCAACGGCGATGTCTCTGATAATGCTGCGGGAAGTTTCGACGATGCGCCCTGAAAATTGAAAGTCGCGCGCTTCGGACACATCCTTCCACACGCACACTCATTCACGCGAAACCTCGACGGAGCGACCGGACTCTCGTGCGTCGTTTCGCTTGCGCTGTTCAAGGCCAATTTCGGCTGCGCGATTATGTGAAGGAAATTCCTTCACAACCTGTCGAATCGTTATACGTCATTATTATTTAAACTTTCCTCAAATTTTATGTTACCAAATTTTATATTTCTATATTTCAGAAAGAATGTAGCAATATAATATTTTGCACAATTTCGCATGACAGTATTATTCATTATTTGCTGCAATATTGGGCTGCAAAATTGGACACACCTACATTGCAGAAAGATTGAGGTGATATGTCTCGGCAATCGGTTATCCATCAATATTATCGAATGATTTCTGAACCATTGCGTAACAACACTTTAAAGTTCTTTATTGCAGAAATATTGTGGCTATATTGTATGAAAATGGAGATTACATCAATATTATTGGACAATTTCTTAAATATTGTGTTACAATATTTTATGTTCCTTTATTGCAGAAATATTGTGACTATATTGCCTGAAAATTGACAGTACATCAATATTATTAGACAATTTTTTTAATATTGCTTTAGAACATCTTTTACTCTTATATTGCAGAAATATTGAGATAACATTGTCTGGCAATCTATTGTTTGTCAACATTGTTAAATGTTTGTTGTAATATTTAATTGGAAAATATTGTTCGCCTTTGTCACGCTTTGCGTAAGGCGTATACAATAAGCTGTAAGTTTTAGATGTAATTTAGAATAATTCCTTTTCCTTCTCCTTTTTCCGAGAAATCTTTCAGTTCCGCATGCGTGCGAGTGGGGAAGCCGGGTTGTGGCTCTCCACGGTATCTAGGCCGCACGTGTAATGGCCTAGGTACCTTTATGTTTAAGCGCCCAATAGCGAGTCGCGGCCGGGTGAATCAGCCACCCCGCCGACGAATTTCGTGGTGGATTTCGCCCTATAAATACAGGGCCGAAACCACCCGCAGGGCATTCGCGTTCCGTTACTTTCTTTAGACGCATTCCGATACGTTTTGTTCTCTCCGATTCATTTTCCGAAAATCTGTCGCGTTATAACTTGTATCTTTTTTACTTAGTATCTAATTTAATGTCTTTACTCGAGGCGATTTTTGTCACTGTACTTGTACTTTGGATTCTTACAATTTTTGTGTTAAATATTCAATTTGTATTTTATTAAAAATAAAGCTTCGGTGCGTTAACTTAATTTCGGACTTTCAAATTTAATCATTATTCGCGCCTTGCCCTCTCCCGTTCCTGACTGCAACAGCGAAGTCAGCCCGAAGCCAGAGAGACCGTCAAGAGACCGACAACTAAAAGGTAAGTTCGATTGACTTTTATCTGCATGCACTATTTTTTGCCTAAAGCCCGCGATAATTATTAAATTAATTGTTCGGAAACTAGGCAGCACGGATTAAGATTTTTTTTGACCGTGTTTATTTAAAGTTACTCACTGCGACGTAACACCTTTATTGGACAAATATTGTGACAATATTGTTTGACAAACATTAAACATTAATTTTGTTAAATTTTTGCTGCAATATTGGCCTAAAAAATGTTGTCATATGATATTGCTGGAAAACTCTTATAATATTGTTCCATAAACGATTTTAGAGCAATATTGCAAAATGATGACAC
>JAWWML010029075.1:0-13210 GCA_035047165.1 Ormyrus rosae
CCATGGCAACCGGGGCTGGCTGAATTCACGGCGGCGGCGGCGGCGGCGATATATTTTTATAATATAGAGAGATATATTATTTATTATCATATTATTACCAGAAATGAATGTTCATACGTTTATATCACGATCCAGAATTAAACGATTAATAAAATATACTTCTGTTTCTGCTTACAGTCTTTTATCAACCAAATGCTCCATTAAACATAAGTCGAGCAAGTAGTAATACTGTTGGTAGTGGAAATCAGCATTTATCGGGTCCATTAAGTAATACTCAAGGAACTACAATAGTTCCACCTGGATCGCTTCAACAGCAAACTCAGCAACCTCAAACATTACATGGAATGAGCATTCCACTTCCCCAAAATGGTAAGAATGTTACTTTATTATTTTAAATAACTTCACGTTTATAATTCTTTATGGTTAATTTAATGACTTTATAATTAAGAAAATCTTTAACAATTTTGTTGTCATCAATTTGTTTTAAGAAAACCGATGGTCCCACTTTAAACCAGGTTCTTTTGTAGTTAGAGATATAAGGCTAAACCTTAGCAGTCAACCAACAATATTTTAAACCATATGCAATATGCAATAACGAAATTCAATTGAACGATGAACTAGTTATCATCATTAAAAAACGCAAGGTAATCTTATGATTTTTAACCCTTTTCCTGGCCGAAGGAATTGGGCCACGATACAGATAAGTGGTGTATGATTTACGGGGTTCGAGGCAGCGCTGATTCCGAATTTGCCACTAGTTTTGCAAAATTAATTTGTTTAAACAATTTTTTTAAACAAATTATTACAAAGTTAAGTTTTTTTGAAAAATTAATACCAGAATCGGATTCTACCGAAAAAATACGTCTGATATAGTACTTTTACTTGTTAAATTACATTTTGTTACAAATAAATTAATTAAAAATTAATTTTGCAATATTAAAGCTCCATAAGAAAACGAATAAATTTGCACGTACGACATGCGTCAATTAAGGGATTTTTTGGTGCGCTGATTTCGAATTTGACATTAGTTTTGCAAAATTAATTTGTTTAAACAATTTGTTTAACCATTTTCCAGGCCGAAGGAATCGGGCCACGATACAGATAAGCGGTAAATGATTTAATCTGTTTATAACAAAAAGTAATTTAACAAGTAAAAGTACAATATCAGACTTGTTTTTTTTTCCATAGAATCCGATTCTGATATTAATTTTGCAAAAAAACTTAATCTTGCAAAACTAATGGAAAATTTGGAATCAACGATGTCTCAAACCCCTTAAATCATATACCGCTTATCTGTATCGTGGCCCAATTTCTGCGGCCTGGAAAAGGGTTGTAACGGCCGGCTAGTTCAGTCGTTGCATAAATTTAATAATGAAGAAAAACCGAAAAGAATTCAACGCGGAAAACGCTATTTTCGAATGAAATGAGAGCCGGAGACTCTCGACAACGTAGGTACGAAGATCTTCTTGCCTCGTGTGCTCACTGGCTCCTCTGCTTGCCCGCACTGCTGCTGCTACGAAGCTAGAAAAACCGGACTCGCGGGGAAGCCGCTAAGAAATAAACAACACGTGTTTAAATGATAAGACGCGGTTTATTTACGAAACATAAAACTAACAAAAAAAAATAAAGAAACAGAAATAATTTTGTTTGCGCGAATCGCGAAGCAGCAGGCGCGGGGCGGCCAGACAAGCGGCACGGCGCGAAGGATATCGAGAGAGAGAGAGAGAAAGCAAATCAAGCTTTGCCCAGAGCGGGCACTTACACTTTTTCCGCGAAGTCGCCAGAGAAACTCTTTCGCAGCATCAACTCGTCGTTGCTCGGAAGTTCGGGTGCAAGGCAGCCTCTCTCGTACGTGGTGATCACGAGTCACAAATGAACAGAACGGCACCGGGTGCGTAAACTCAGAAACTCCGCTCGGGTCGAAGGCCGAAAGCAATCTACTTAATCGCGGTATCGCGTTCTCGCAACACCGCTCTCTCTCTCTCTCCCTCTCTCTCTCTCTCTCTCTCTCTCTCTCTCTCACCTCAGCGCCCTCCGCGTCGTCTGCTCTCCTCGTTACGTGCAAGTTTGTAACATTGGTTAGAATGTAAAGCATTTAATAAAATTATTACAAGGGCCAGCTGAGAGAGAGAGAAGTATTCGAACTAAAAACAAAGAAATAAGTTGGTGGGTGATTTCTCCATCACTCCTTACTATCGATTCACTAACTTCAAAATCGAAAGAGCTTTTTGTTAAATGTTATTAACAAGTACCGTATTTTTTAAATAAGAAATTCTAGTTTATGAATCACTTCAATTTTTAATAACATTTAACAAAAAGCTCTTTTTCGATTTTGAAGTTAGCGAATTGATAGGAAATACTTAAACGAATAAAATGAGCCTAATTGAGTGTAAAATCAATAAAAATTGAAACTTTGGCCCTTTTGTAAGTGATAGTCAAAAAAACCTGAAAATGTATGATTTTGAAAACCTATAAGACAGACTATTTTTATATAATTCCAATTTTATATGGTTTATAGTGTTCAGTTAAGTCTCTTTTATGCATTTAATAAGCTAAAGTTAATAAAAACATTTAAATATAGTTATTACTAATGATTTACATCTCGACTGACTTTTGATTCAAACTGTATATAGCCTTTATATAGCCTAAACATCCTTAACTTAGCATCGAAAGGTCGGTTTTCTAAATAAAATTTTTCCTCTATTTTAATGGAATAACTGATGCATCAGTCTTGATATGAGTATCTTGCAACTTCTAATGATGATAGTTACCTCGCTCAATCGACTTTCGTTAATATCGCATGTCTCAAATATTTTAATCGAAAAAAGAGTATATTTTTTTCTTATTAAACTTTGTTTTTTTTTATTTATGCTCTCATATAGAGCTGCTAATCAGCGGCGGAGGTTATCAGCGTGTTTTATAATAATACTGAATACTTTTTGATCAGTATTTAAATTATTATCTGAAACATTAAGGGGGTTATACACCGAAAAATTTCAAAAAATCATTTTTTTTATTTGATTTTTTGATTTTATACTTTATCCAAAACTTAGAAAAAACATTTCACGCACAAATTTAAAAAATTTTAAAAGTTACGGCTTAAAATGTAATTGTCTAATAATATTAAAATTTACATTTAATAAAAAGATCATTTTAAAAATAATTGAATTATTATTTTAACATTATCAAACATTTTTCTATCATGTTTTAGTAATTTTGGTTAATTTAATAAAGGAATTTCAATTTTGAAATTTTTAATATAGCACGCTTCTGGCGTGTCGCCGCAGACTGTGCGTTTTGTCAGCTGATCCCTTTTTAGACCTAATTTTTGCTTCAAATGTTGTGGTTAACCATGTTTGTTTATTCTTTGAAGCAAAGTGCATAATTATTTAATGTCTTCAAAGATAACACTCTTGGACACAGTGCTACTATATAAAGCAGGTAAATTTTACAGTTCCATTATGATTCCAAGCTGTCAAGCTAAAAGAACTTTCATTTTTCTGTTTTAGGTCTTCTTAAGGGGGTTATATACTGATTATTCACTCCTAGAAAATGACCTGCAAAAAAAATTTGTGTGATTAAGGATTCTTTTTAAAATATCTATTAAAAATATAGTATATTTCGATCAAATGGGCCCAAACTGTACTTTGTAGGTCCATTTGATCCAGAGATATTGCTAGTTTAATATTTTTGCTTTGGCGTAAATTTCAGAATAAACCGATAGATGAGTTGTCATCTAACAGGGCTTAAAAATTTTGTTTTTAATGTTTTTCTGGGCTGATGCATTTTTTTTGTTAAATTTTTTTGGTTTAGTATTTTTAAATTAAAAAAAAAAACTAAAAAATACTGGTAGATTTTTAATAAATTTTCTGAATTTTCTCAATTTTTCTTAATTTAAAAATACTAAGCCAAAAAATTTGAATATTAAATTAGCATCGGTCCAGTAAGAGATAAGAAACAAAGATTGTTACGCAACGTTGCCTCGCCACGTGGCGAGATGGAATTTTTGATTTTTACAACTTCTCATTTCGATTTTCGAGGCGAAATGAGTATTTTATTGCTCCGAAAAATTTTTACGAAACGATAGCAAGCTTTTCCGACGATGAAAAGCTTGCTTAAAAATTTTTATTTCGATCGCGCACAAAAATTAACACGAAAAATTTTTCGCTTGGCCCCACGACCCTGAGATTAAGAGTCTCATGCTCTACCGACTGAGCTAGCCGGGCGCCATTTGTAACATGCTACTGTGATGTAGCTGTTACGGGCGCGAAATAAAAGATACACTAATTTATATCTATGGGTTCATTCTGGAGTTACGCCAAACTCCTAAACACCAAAGTTTTTAGAAAACAGTAACAAAAAAACTTCTTATGTTATTCTGAAAACAATGCTTTCCGTATCAACACTGCGTATTTTACAAAATTAAAAAAAAAATTGAAGTTAACTTTTATGGTTATTGTGAGATCGAATTTGCACGTTCTATTATATTTATACTTTATTAACGTAATACCTATTGATCAGGTAATTATTATTGTACCAAGTACAAATAGTCACAAATCAAATATAAAAATGTTCTTTTTTAGTGTTTTAAAAAATTTTACTGCACTAAAATAAAAAATAAAATTATTTCGAACTTCCATTTGACTGATTCTTTAAAAATTGTGAAATCACATTCAAATTACTTTCTAAGAAAGTATAAAGTAAGGCGAGTATGGTTGATTTTTATAACCTTATTCTTGGAAATAAATATATAAGAAGTATTATTTAACTAAATATTTATAAAAATATTAGCTCTTTAATATGAACTCTGTATATCAATTGAATACAAATTAAACAATAGAAAGTATTGAAATCAATTTATAAATAGTCTAGTATATAAGTATTAATTCGTGTACGTTTTGATATTGTTATTTTTTATTACATACCATATTTAAGATTTAAATCAATTACCACGAAAAATGCTTCATTACTGTTTAGAAAAATAACTTTGCAGATACTTGCGGGCCCGCCTTTAAAAAGTTTTGGATATCTTATATGTATGGAGAACAATTGTTTAGGAACAGTACATTATGTAACATGACAAATTCAACTCATACGGGAATCATCTATGCGTACGCTTTGCATATTAATATATTACGCAACAAGAGTGCAAAATGTACCTTGCGTACAAGTTGTGTATTCTATTTTTATATCTCGGCTTTGCCTCGGTTTTGCAAAAGTCGGGCGGGCATCAACAATCCATGCAATATTAAAGATAACAAAACAAACTGTCAAGCTTCCGCCGACTCGAAAGCAAATACCGTGTATGTATATATATATAATGCTAAGGTACGCGACGTGTACTTAGATCGAACGACTCGAAAGTAAAAGTACAATAGTCCAGCGTAGCTAGCAGACGACAACGCAGTTTCAATAATTATTAATAATTATTGAACGCACTTTCAGCCGGGGAGCAAGAAAAATAGTATACGACACACTATCGGAAAGTTTGATGCCCGGGACGTGTGACATGACGCGTCGGAAATCCAACTTTCCGGCCTCGTGTCGTAATGTACTATTTTTCACTCAAGCCTTCCCATTCTGTTTTTGAAAAACTTGGAACATTATCTTTCCATCATAATATACGCACGAAACGTATAAAATAGTGTAACGGGGTGTTAGTATTTTAAATAAAATGCTTAAAGTAAAGCCTATAACACACCGCTAAATACGCACGGCTAAACAATGCCGTGCTTATTCTCAATTTTGTTGGCTCTAAGATTTCTCTCCAACTCCTCTTCGGCACAGCTGCTCAGATAACTAGGGATGAGTGCTTCACACTCATCCGTGCGCGGAGGCGGCGGAGTCAAGGAGAACAGTAGGAAAAGGAAACGCGGACTAGAGGCGCGAGGTAAGGCCGATAAAAGAAATGACGCGAAGATTTAGCAATATAAATGTTTGAGACATTTATTCAAATTCAGCTTTTTATACGGATCGTGATGACAGCCGGTGGAAAGAGCGGTACGTGCCAGCGTGCATCGCGACAATACACAAAAAAAATACAAACAAAAAGTCTGTAAATCCGCACCTAACCAAAACTAATAATTGTGCGCCCGCATCGAAATAATAAAACTGGATCAACGCACGATTGATCGGCCGCTTGCCGATCCTAAACTTTCTCGCAATAGAGTCGAGCGAAAGAGTGAAGTGTTAAGTTGAAATTGAATCTTAACACTCGCGGAGAGAGAGCTCACTCCGTGAGCGAGTCGATCGCGGCCGAGCGGAAACGAAGCTACACGACCGCAGGTACAGTGCGAGAAAGTTTCTCTCGCACCGAAAGTAGCTGAGTCACGGCAGACTCGCTACCTCTCTCACTCTATTTTATGCGTCGTGCAACCGCTGCTGCACGGCTCTCACTACCCACCATTCTTTCCTTGGACGCAAACGATTATCGCGTACGCCGCAAGTGTAACCGGGGCTTGTCGTCTACACCGGTTCACTGATAAAGGCGTATATTAATTACTTCACCGCTCAAACCAAAGCGCGGGATTTCGGCGCTCGCCGCTTCGCTGCGCCGGATAACCCCGCTCGTTGCAGTCGCTCATATTTGCAGTGGCTCCAAACGCCAGGCCGCTGAATCGGTATCACTGCCTCGCACAGCTCCGCAATAACACTGCAACACGCTCGCACAACACAGAAAAAGAATCCAAATCACAACCGAAAACGCGGCAAGCAAAGATTCACGCTCGTTAGCGAAGACAAGTGGCGGTTACAATGGCTGCCGCGAAGCTTCCGTCTTCCCGCGCTCTTATCGCCGTCTTAATGCTCGATTTTATTATTTTTTATTCCATAAATTGAAAGAGCGCAAAATTTTACATCGGAATGTGGATTGAAACATTTTAATACAAAATAGAGGTTTCTATTAAGGGGGTTATATACTGATTTTTCATGCCTATAAAAAGACGTGAAACAAAAATCTGTATGATTATGGTTTCTTTGTAAAATATGTATCAAAAATATAGTATACTTTGATCAAATGGGCCCAAACTGTATTCTGCAAGCCCATTTGATCCACAGATATTGCTATTTGAAATGTTTTGCTTTGGCGTAAACTACAGACTGAATCGATAGATGAATTGTCATCTAACAGGGCTTAAAATCTTTGTTTTTGATGTCATTTAGGGCCGATACATTTTTTTTTTGTTAAATTTTTTTGGTTTAGTATTTTTAATTTTTTTTAAATTTAAATATACTAAAAAAATTAACAAAAAATAAAAAAAAAAATGCATTAGCCCTAAGTGGCATTAAAAATGAAGATTTTAAGCCCTGTTAGCCTGACAATTCATCTATCGGCTCAGTCTAGAGTTTACGCCAAACTCTTAAATATAAAAATTTTCAGAAGACACTAATAAAACAACTTGTTATGTTATTCTGAAAACATAACACTCGGCACAGCACAACCTTTTTAAACTACTAGGTGCATTCATGCACGCTTCGCGCGCTCTCTATTCATTCCATTATACAAATGCGAATTCTTCTTCCTTTTAGTTTGCATTCATCTTTATATTTGATACAATGCAATCTAGTACATAGATCCAATAAATTAAGTTTTATTTTTAATTTATGCTAACATTAAAATTTGAGGTTAGAAATTAAAGCATGTATAGCAAAACTAAATATCAGTGAAAATGCTTAGAGATTAATTTTAATTTTTTATTATCAACAAACATTTTGCATGTATAGTTCCGTCAGTATCCTTGAAACTTAATTACAAAATTTGTTCATTTTAAATTTTATATCTTATACTTTGACCTAACCTTACGTTACTCTCTAACCAATCAAACTATATCTTTAAGTTAAATATAGTAACGTCATTTGAACCAATTACATTTGTTGATTCATCAAAATTAACCAATCCATTTTAGGCTTCATTTGTCCACGATCACTTTTGATGTTCGCACTCCATTGTCAGAAAGATAAGGACTCCTCTATAGGCAATTAAATCTTTATCCAACTACCATTAAAAGCTTGTATAAGCATCATTACTAAATCTAAAACTTCAAAATACTTTCCTTTCCAATAAGAGGAAGCTTGTTGTAGTCCAGGTGCATGATGTACAAGCCAGCATAATCTCTGTAAATGAAGTAATCCTGCCTCACTACTGGAAAGTACACATCTATAACAGCACTTACAAAATTACACTTTATAATAACATTTAAAACGCAATAATGTATCAAAAAACACAAACAAGTAAAGCCTGATGATAGCTAAGGAGGACCTGAAACAGAAGAATGAAAGTTCTTTTTAGCTTGACAGCTGGAAATAATAATGGAACTTCAAAATTTATCTGCTTTGAAATAGTAGTACTGTGTCCAGGAGTATTTTCTTTGAAAATATTGAATAATTGTAAACTGTACTACAAAGAGCAAATACACATGTTTAACCTCAACGTATGCTTGAGACAAAACATTAGGACTAAAAAAACGATCATCTGATAAAACGAACAGTCTACGGCAACTGTGGCGACACGACTGAAACGTGACGAACGCGCCTATTCGAAATTTCAAAATTGATATTCTGTTCTCAAATTAACAAAAATCAATAAAGCATAATATATAATGTCTAAAAAAATGTTTAATAATGAGAAAATAATAATTAACAAATTTTTACAGTGATTTCTTTAGCAAACGTAAATTTTAGTAAATTTTTGGAAACTTACATTTTAAGCCGTAATTTTTGAAATTTTTTAAATTTCTGCCTTAACATTTTTTTCTACCTTTTGGATAAAGTATAGAGTCAAATAATCAAATAAAAAAAATTTAGTTTTTAAATTTTTTTCAGTATATAATCCCGTTAACTTATTTGGTCTATATTTTTACAATAAAATGTCAAGGAAAGATTTAATGTGCGAGAAAACCAAAAGTTTTGATTACACTAAAAAATTAAGTAAAGACAAATTTAGCTAGAGCTAAAACAGGCAAATGTAACGAGATAACATTTTGAAAGACTCAAATATTGCGCGTTTTTGAAGTCTGTATTACGTGATCGCCTTCAATGCGCTCCCCATCATGACTATTGTTTTCAGAATATTGCTAAGTTCAACATTTTCAATATTTTCTTGCTTTGGTAGTCAACATACTTTTTTTTTTGTTTTTTTTTTGTTTTTTTTTTTGTATTAAAAGAAAGCTTATTCTTCATAGTTTTATAGAGTTGTTTTTCATTTCGCTGCCTACACTTTACGCAAAGTAATAGTACTATTAATCTACATTATATCTAAAATTTAGCACATAATATTCGTGAAGGTGTAAATAACAATATATTTCAATTTCATAACATTTTCTACATATTTGATTTTGGAATCAACCTCCTTAAGGTAGTTGTATACTAAGGTGTAGAAGTTTTAAACAAAAATTCTTAGCAGACAACTAGCATCTGATTATGTAAGTAATGATATATGTTAGAAAGTTAACTTTTATAAACTGAAAAAAAATTAAGAAGTCAAATTTTGATATTGTAAATAAAGATATGATTCACCAAAAAAAAAAGTTTTTCAAATTAATGAATTTTTGTCATTTTTAAATTTATTTCGAAGTAAAGGGGCTTATTTTACTCGTTAAACAATTATCTAGAAATTCACCATGAAAAAAGTTTGAAATAATTAATTTTCAAGGAATGCGAGTCAATTGTTTATGTCCAAGTAGAAAAGGGCTTATAAACAATCGGAGTTCACTTTTTGAAAATTAATTATTTCAAAATTTTTTCATAGTGAATCTCTAGATAATTGTTTAACGAGTAAAATGAGCCCCTCTGCGTTGAAATAAATTAAAAAATGACAAAAATTCATTACTTTGAAATTTTTTCTTTGATGAATCGAATCTTTATTTACAATATCAAATTTTGACTTTTTAATTTTTTTTCAGTTCATAAAAGTTAACTTTATAACATATATCATGACTTATGATGATAGTTAAGTATGTTAAGAATTTTCTTTTTAAACTTCTATATCTTGATATAGAACTACCTTAAAGACATGGTTTTTCGAAAAAAAAAAGTTTTAAAACCGTTTTACACAAACAAAAAATTTTTTTTAACGTACACCGAGTTGACTAGTCCAGGGCCATATAATAAACCCTCCATTCTTTGGGCAGCCTCCAAAACTTCGATTTGGTGCTGTCTCCGAACCATTCTTCCCTCTCGTGCCGCTATTTGCTCTCTGCGGTCGGATATTGTGACGCGCTCCTCATCCTCCTTTTGGGCGTATTTATGTGTATGCGCTCCAATGGACAATCGCATTGCATTCATATAATACAGTAGTGATCAAGTACCCTCATTAAATACACCGTCGGCGATGTTAGCAGCTATTTCTACAATTTTTGATCCGCAGGGGACGATTTTCGGTGTAATTTTCCAAATGAGCTGTTTGGAACTTTCGTTATTATTTTGAGTAAATCAAAAAACGATTAATTTATAAAATGTATCTATTATTATATAATATTTTAGTTTTTTATCTCCCAATCTGTGAATTATACGTCGTACGCTTACTAGAAGGATTCGTATGCGGATCCGAATATATTTAATGAAACTCGCCAAACTTTTAAATCTCGTTGTACGGGATTAATTTTTAAACCCTGTATGGGAAAAATGCGGCGCACAATGAGGCGGCCAGACGAGCGGCACGGCGCGAGGGAGATTGACAGAGAGAGAAAGTAAATCGAAAAATCACCCAGAGCGGGCACTTACAGATCGGATGCGTAGGCGCTGTGAAAGTCACGCTGACTCCGTTCGCTGCAGCTGAGGAGAACCCTCGGGTGCAGGACGGGGTGTGCTCACAGCTGCAATCAGGAAATCTCTGGCATAAGAAAAGGCAGTCGGATACGCAAACCGGGCACGGGATTTTTGGCTTCGTTCGGGTCGAAGGTCGAAGGCAATCTGCCTAATCGCGATACCGCTCTCTCTCTCCAACCCTCTCTCTTACTTCAGCTCTTAATATCGGTTAGAAAATGCCTTTAAAGAATTATGGTTATAATGACTATGAGAGAGGGAATTGTAACGTTCGTTACAATATCAATGCTTTTTTAATTTATTTAAATCTTTTCATTTAATTTTTTAAACAAAATGGTTTTGGACGTTGCAAATTTTTTACTCCTTAATTATTTAATCACATTTTTTAAATTAGATTTATAATTTTCAATTTTATCACACAATTATTTAATAATTTTCTAAACGTTTTTCCACAGAGGTATTTTCTGGCTATAGCAATGGTAGTCTTGCTAATGTTTCTACAAGGTTCAAGAAGACAAGAGGAAAAAAAATTTTAGATATAGTTAATCCTAATACTGGCGAGAATATAAGCGCTGAGATTTACAAAGATGACGCTTCTGGACAAAGTGGGGAATCTAGTAACAGAAGAAGTCTTCTTTCAGTGGTAAGAATTTAATTTAATACTTTTTTATTTTTTTATTTGTGTCCACAATCATTCATCATAAGAAATTTATTTTGTATAGTAATAATATTACACAGGCACCCAAAAAAAATTCGTCTTTCCCATAGACTATCATATCCGTGTGTATTTTGATCTGCTAAACTTAAATATAACCTTAGTTTTGCTCTATTATGTCAGGATTAAGATAACTTGATCTTTAAGAATTTTAAGCTATGGTTCTTTTCAATGATGTCCTGCGAAATTATTAATTGTCATTGCAAAACCTAATCATGTGGGAAATTGTTTCCGGCGTATATTAAGAGGAATTTTGTTTAGATGGAGATAAAGTTATTTTTTAAATTAACACTATTTTTTCCACATAAAGTTTGTACTTCTATTGAATCTTTTATCAATTTCTTTACTAATATTAGTAAAATCCAATGCACTTCGTGCGTACTATTTTCTTTCTTTTGAGGTTATACACGCAATTTTCCAGTATGATTTTACATTACTTGATTTAAATGTATGATAGGAAAGTCTACTAATATTAAAAATATTAATTTTAAAAATAATATATTAGTCCTTTTATTTGAAGTATTTCAATTTAATTATTTAGTTCCAAATATTTATGAAAATTTAAATCTAGCGGATTTAGCAAATTCTCGCGCATATTCTTTACAGATCAATCAAAGTCAGTTTTTAAATGCTTCACATCCGGCCATCACTTTTTTAAGAGAGGAACTTTCTTCCATTACAAAGACCTTCGTTTAAATTTATGTAAATAATTATCATTCCAGCAATTTTTAATTGCAACGTATGTGGTGTAAGTGCATTTGGAGTTAATGAATTAAATTCGTTTGGTAGTATAACGTCAATATTTTGTTCATTATCATCTTCCGTTGCATCTATACTTAAATATTCAATAACATGTCTTTCCATTATGTTCAAAATTTTATTATTAATATTAATTACATCATTATTTTTAGGTGCTAGTATCATTTAATTGTTTATTAATAATTTTTATTTCATTTCCATAAATTTGATTAATAATGTTTTCTTCTTTTGTGATTTCAAGTAACTCATTTTTTTCTTCATATGAACTTGTTCGTTTTTCTTCGCCTTCATTCAATAACCATTCTTTGTAGTGTCATACGTATATTTGACCATAAAAAAATTACTTCAATGGGGCTGCCATGCCGAACAACTGGTAATGTTTGTCTAAAATCTCCTGAAAAAAGTAGTTTTACCACCAAATATTTTTTTAACATTGCACATATCTTGAAAAAGGCAATCAACTGCTTCGAAAGCAAATTTAGATGTCATTGATATTTCATCCCATATTATATGTGCACTATAATATGTGCTTTTAATTTTTTACAATCGTTTGAATTATATTTCACATTATATGTGGTACATCCGTTCATATTTAAAGACAATTTAAATGTGTTATGTTAACTGTTTTTCCAGTTTTCCATAAAGAGTCTAGTCGGATAAGCATGTAAAATCGGTACCTCCTTGAATTAGCTGAAACTTGGCACACATTTTTGTCATGTAAAAATATGACGATGCACCAAATTTCAGCCTCCTAGCTTCGAAATTGACCAATCAAATACTAGAAAACGTATTTTCAACCATAAAGGATCAGAAAAAAATTAAAAGTTACAAAAAAGAAAAGAAAGCTGGTCTTAGCCTGACGGCAGCCTTCTGCTGCCCTCCATTCCTCTGAGTGCTATTTCCTTATCCAGCCCACGATCTTCTCTTTGAAAAGGCATTTGGCCACTCCGACCGCGGGTTCTGGACCCACCATGG
>JAWWML010029086.1:0-13208 GCA_035047165.1 Ormyrus rosae
CCCCCCCCCCCCGCCCCCCCCCCCCCCCCCCCCCCCCCCCCCCCCCCCCCCCCCCCCCCCCCCCCCCCCCCCCCCCCGGGCGGGTCCGCGTAACGAGCGA
The DNA here is from genome assembly GCA_035047165.1 of Ormyrus rosae. Lineage (NCBI taxonomy): Eukaryota > Metazoa > Arthropoda > Insecta > Hymenoptera > Ormyridae > Ormyrus > Ormyrus rosae. The sequence continues at coordinate 101 of JAWWML010029086.1, forward strand.
CAATCGCCCGTCCGAAGCAGCGCTTTTTGTCCGCGCATTTAAATGATATGCAAAATTTAGTCGCATTACTTGTTGTATCATCGCGAGTATATATAATATATGCTATATCAAAAGCAAAATGTGGTTTCGGCCCCTTTATATGGCGTTGTTTTTTTCATTGCTGGAATTTCATAAGGGAGCTGGTCCTCGGTTTGTTTATGTAAATTGGAGAGCCTTTTTTCGCTTGTAAAGAATAAGCTGCTTTGCCGCAAATCCGAATGAATTGTACATCAAAGCGTTCGAAATACTTTTGAACCTTTTGTGGGCCGAATTTTCAGCCGAGGATTTATCTGGGAAATTGACTATTATTCGACCCTGAAATTTCATTCGTTGTACTGAAGTTGAAAATGAATTTTTTACTATACAAACAAACAGTATTGACTTTAATTATGTTTACCATGTTTTCAATCTTTATAAAGTAAATGTAATTCATTAATCATAATAAGTCCATTGATTAAGTCATAATAACACTGAAATTATAATAGATTGATGATAATTTTTAATATTTATGAAAATTCCTTTTATTGAAACAATATGAAATACGTAATGAAAATTGCCAATTATCTGATGCGAGAAATAAAATACATCTGTGGCACCGGAACTCTTTTTCTTTTTTGGAGATAAATTATTCATGTAGGATAATTTTGTATACCGAATGAATAAATTAATGTTTTTATTCATACTTTTCGTAACGCAAACAAATCGTTTTAATAAACAAGCTCAATTTCATTACTCTCTATTAACTGTACGGCGTTGCAAAAAAGCATTGTTTTTTATTAGAAAGCTTTTCGAAAGAGCTTGCAATTTTAACTTAATATACGAGGCTCCTAAAAACTGTAAACATTATTCTTATACCCAGCCCTAATCATTATAATTTATACGTAATCGGATTTAACTCGCCTTTGAGTGAATAGGATTGTAAAAAACTTTTTACAAGCTGCGGAAAACGCGTATAAATTTGAGGAAAAAAGCCGTACCTCTTCCAGTCTGAAGCGCAAGCTCCTTCCTCAAACGATCGCTAACGGGCAACTTTCACCGTCCCACTAACCTGCATTGCGCGTGCAAGCAGCCCTGACGTCTCCTCATTAACCATTTAACGACTCTCTTCCGCGGCTACGAGGAAGCAGCCTAATCTGCATTCATAATCCGCGCTCGCTCGAGATCGCCGCATGAATTAATAATAAATCGTCCGCGGGCGCGTAAAGTGCCGAATTAGGCTCCGGTCGCCGTGTTCCCCTCTTCCTTCCGATGCGTGATATTACGGTGAGGAGGGGGGGAAAAAAAGCCGCGCCGGTTAGTCGAATATTTATGAAGCGCTTTCGGCGAGGAACGTATGGCCGAATCGGCGACGCCGCCTGGAGACGGAGCCCCTGCCGGATAAATATTGGAGGAATCCGAGGGTGATGAGAGCTTGCGAGGGATTTTGCCCGGAAATCGACGCGCTCTTTTTCTTCTTCTTTTTTTTTTTTTTAACCAATTGCTGAATTTTTCATCGAGGAGGCGGACGGTGTATATAGAATAATAAGTTTTTACCTATTTTGATAATAAATCGAGCTTTCGAGGCTTGAATTTTGAACAAATTTTATTTATTAATACTGAATACAGCGGTCAAAGCTTTATAAACAACAATTCTCGAACTCACAGCTTTCAACAATCCGCTAAAGAATTATTTTATACTTGTCCTTATTTATATTTATCCTTATTTATTTTATACTTATTTATATTTTCCCAATCGATATAATCAACAATTTATAAAATATATCTCTTTTACGAAGTTAAGTAAGATAATAACAACACCCGCCGTTTTTCCTCGTTGTAACCATCATGAACGGCAATTCGCAAACCTTTTGCACGCCGAATTACGCGTGCACGATGATCGAGGCGCGCCAAAAATTTCGTTAATCCGCGGAAGCAAACGCGCCGCCGGAGGGCAGATTTTTTTTTTTTATTTTTTTTTATTTTCATGATTCATCTCCTCGATCGTGTATACACAGAGCTGGGCTTATGCATGCGCGAACTTGGCCCGCCGTAGTGGAACGAACTTTTTTAAGAGGGGGAGAAGAGTCGCCAGGAGGGACGGGACATCTGCTGCCTTAAATTCGACTAGTCGGAAAATGTGGGGTAAAAGCTGCCGCGTTTCTTGAAAAATTTTTATTTTACGTCATTTTTTCAGCTTAAAGCGTACTGTAACGATCGTTCAGGAGGGAGAGGACGTATAAGAAATGACCGGCTCTTGCGTCTTGAGCGATTTTTTAAATTAAAAAGTTTCAAGGATTTGTCGTACACCAAGTCCGATGTTATAGCTTTTCAAACGCGACATAAATTATTATTTTAATTTCGTCTCGTTGCGATCCAGTAAAACGTACATACTGTAATTAAAATAGAGTGTATAGAAAATAATTTTCAAAATTATGTCCCCTTATATTTAATAACAAGAGGATTTCTCGGCAGCGGACAAAAAAATTATCAATTAATCGACTAACACTCGAACGCGTACAACCCAGAAAGCATACACATACAGATTCAATTAATCTTCCGTTTAAAAAAAAAAAGACGGATCTTTCCGGCGGCGTATCTCAGCGATAATCTCTTTTTCGACAGCGCGAAAAAGACAAAAGAAGCGAGGAAGGAGAGAAATGGATAATAAAGAGCCCGAGTACAACGCGACAAGGAGGAAAGCGGACCGCGAGGAGGAAAGAAGGAAGGAAGAAAAGAAAAGAAGTGTCGAGTCCTTAAGACCCGGATCGCTTAATAAAGGAGACTCCGCGTCTCTCTCTCTCTCTCCTCCCTCATTTTTCTTCCTCACACCCTCCCGAACTAATCTCGGAATAGTCATTTCTCAGGGCGAGATCGAGGCCGGAAAAAAAAAGTTTCCTCGGCGCTAAACGCCGAAATTGCCAATGTCACTTGGCTCTCGAGTATGACACTAGTTTACGCTTCCCCCTTATAGGGTCGACCCTTTGTATGTTGGACCGAGCCAAATGGTCCTCTCCTCCTTATTATTATTATCCCCCACCCCCTCTTTTTTTTTTCTTTCTTTTTTTTTAATCAACGGCCGAGAACTGTTAAGATTCGAGGTCATTATCGTATATTGCGCGGTACACGGATTTCGGATTTCAATGTAGATAGGCGGTCCTCTGTGGGATGTTTGGGCGGAGAGCGTTTATTATCGTGGCTGGCTTTTATTAAAATGTAAATACGTCGGTTCGAGTGCCTAACTTGAGAAGGTATAAGGCGAGGTATGAATAAAGTATACACCTTATTTGCAGAAAAGACGCAGTAGAATACTTTAATCAGTGTAATTGATTTTCTAAACTATTATTAAATTCATACTTTAAACGTGTTTTAGGAGAGAAATTGCGCATCTCAAAGGGAACTACCGCCGAGCAGAATCCTGTTCAAGAAATGAAATTCCCAATGTACCATTCAAAATTCCTTCCGGATCTTTATGGATTTAAAATCTCGATCTCGCCGCTTCTTTCCGAAATTCAAAAAAACCATAGCCACTTTGTTCTACAAATCCGGCCGAAGATTTCCAAGCGACCGTTTTCCCTTCAACTCCTACTTACACGCCAAGTCGAAGCTTCGAGTTTCAGGTTGTGTATGTGTTTCTCGCCGACTGCCTTCCTCAATCCTTCCTAAGACAATTCCCTCCTCGCACTCACTTCCAGGCTCCGCACACCTGTTTCTTCCCCTCGCCCGGGAAATTCCCTATCTCCTTTTGACTATCCTCCTCTCTTTCTCTCTCTCTCTCTCGCTTCTTTCGACATTCATCCCGACTCTCTCTCTCTCTCTCTCTCTCTTCGGCCGATTTCAGGGGACTGCGCTCTTTGGCGAACGTGACCCGCCTGCATATGCGGCCCCCGATGTTTGGGCAACGTCCGGGAAAGCGCGATCGGAGGAAAGAAAGAGAGCTAGCTACGCGTGTTCCCGCTTTCCTTTTGTCTCTCTCTTTTCTTTCCTCCTCTTTTCCCCTATACGTGCGCCGCGATTTAATCCGCAGCTTTATGAGCGGTGAAAACGACTCGCGCGAAACTTAGTCCGCGCGGAGACTATTACGCGAGAGCCGAAAGCTTTACCGTGGCAGTCCCGTTTCGAGCCCGTTATACGCTATGTTCGACCGCCGGAAAAGCGTTACGGCCGCACACGTGTTTAATCTTCGGCCGTTCGGGATGTGCGGCAGGTGTATAGGGAAGGGCATAATGGCTCGTTCGCGGCCCGAATTTTTCTGCTTATGGTCTGCGGTGCTTATGTTTATTGCTTTGTTCGATAAGCTCCATTTTTCTCTTCGTCGATATTTCAGGGCGCGGTTCAGGTGCGCGGGTGTCGATCGGTTAATGCGGCGCTCTTTATATATTGGTGTAAAATGAATTTTTATATTTTTAGTTTTATTTGATTGAAGCACCAATCTGTTCACGTAATTAGTGAACCTAATTATTGGAGATTCTCTATTTAAAGTGCAAACAGAGGAAACATAAATTATGACGAGAATAATAAATATCATCACACTGCATCGAAAAACGATACCTCCATATATTAAATACCCTCTAGAATCGAATGACACTTTAAACACTCGTATCCGACATTAACAGCGCGTCCATTCAAATCACAGATCCAACTCGTAAAAAAGTAAATCGTTCGTATTCAATAAATAACCCAAAAAGGCAAGTTATTCGCAACTTATCGAAAGCTCCTCCTCCCAATCATCGTAGGGACCATAAATTCTTCACCAACGGCCGATGCCGAGGGCAAAAACGTACAAGGGGCCAGGCCGTCAAGGGGTCAAAATCCGTAAAACACTCTCCGAATATCGCGCGAAAATGTGTGTAAGGGAGCTCTCCGCGCCCTCCGGAGGAAAAGTTTCAGACGCGCGTATTTCAAAAATACGGGGAGAGGCCAATATCGGCCGCCGATAAATTATTATCCGTAACCGATCTGTCGCCATCGCTCAAATGCGGCCGCCGCCGCCGTCGCGAACGAGATTGAAATTGGATTTGTATTCAAGACGCGCGCGAACGACACCTTTCCTCCTGGATGTTGGACGCCGAGCCCTGAATCGGAAATATACATAAAGTATTGTTCGGCTCGGCTACGTTTTCGAAGCTGCGAATGTAGGAGGAATGGATAAGTGCGCTTTGAGCGATGCCTTTCACGCGCGACGTTCTCGAACGTACTTTTCGGACGGGTTCGGCGACTTTTACGCTCTGTTCGAGTGAAAATTTATACTCGACCATTACTGATTTATTAGGTTAATTAAATTTCTAGAAATCGGTCAAAAAGAAGAAGAAAAAACCCTTTCAGCTGCATTAATTGCCCCTTTCGCGTCGTAACGACGAAAGCATTCGATCAAAGTTAGCTTAAAAAAGCCCGTAGCTCGACAGTAGACAGTCATTCACTGTCAGCAAACCTCGAGCGGCGACAAAGTTTAAAGTCACGCCGTTCGATCGGCCCTCCCCCCCCCCCCCCTTCCCCTCATTAAACGCGAGTTAACCTTTTCTAAAAATCTGCCTCCGCGCGCACTTAAAAAAAAAAAAGGCAGAAGAAAAGAACTCGAAATTCGATAAGCAAGAAGTAATTGAGATTAACGATCGAGATCGCGCCTTTACGCACAAAAGCCCGCGCCGCTTCAGGATTCGTTCCAGAAGGCGGACACTGCACTGCGCGAGTGCCGGAGACAATGCTGCGATGCCGCGGAGGCAGAGAGAGAGAGAGAGAGAGAGAGAGAGAGAGAGAGAGAGGAGAAGAACGATGATGGGCAATCGATCAAATGCGCGGCGTCCTGCGACGTCTGATGCTCGATTCTTTTCTCTTGCTTCGGTGCGATTTTATGGGCGCCCTTTACAATCGACACTGGTTGATTTCGGGCTTTTGTTGTAAAAGACTTGTATAATCTCACTCCGATTGTAAAAGAACGAAATCTGTAGAGACAAAGAGGTTGAAAATTGTCTTTTAAACCAAAATAACGACCCGATTTATATTGCGCGACTATATATACCCGAAACGATATAAAAAATTCAATCCGCAACAGGAGCCGATCTTATGACGACAAAACCCCGGCATTTTTTATCTTGATTAACCAATAAATCTCCTTAACAAAAAGTCATCCGAGAAAGAGAAAGAGAGGCGAACTGCAACGCTAAAATAAAGATCCGTATCAAGTGGCCTAAGCACCTCGAACACTCGGCAAAAAAGGCCGAAATTTTTTAACGACCCGCCATAAATAACTCGGTGCATTGTCCCGCGAGGCGGTGCGCATCATCCCCCCCTTGATTCAACAACTTGAACAGCGCGCGCCATTTACACGACAGACTTTCAAAAAGTCATTCGGCGCCGATGCGACAAGCCAGATCATTAGGTGTCTCCGGCTCTCCCGCGGCGACACAATGGCCCGCCAGCTGCGCGTGCGGCTCGAGGCCTGGCCAGCCGGGCCCGAAAACCCTCGCGGGGCCCCCGGATATTTTACACGAGGGGGGGCAGATGCGCCCGGATTGCGGATTTACGCGCGCAGCTTCTTCCATTTTAAATTCGCCGATTGTTTTTGTTCTTTTCGCGAAAAGCTGAAATTCTATTTGGGCCGTAACTCGGAAAATATTTTCGCAAGGCTTGGAGATCAGTGCGCCCGAAAGGGTACATTGAAATTGTTTGCTTGTATAATTTGCTGGTTTAATTTATGCTGTAGAATTGTATAATATGAGCTCGGAGCAACGCTTTATCCACGAATTGGAATTTAATGTAGAAAAATGTCTGTTGAAATATAAAATTCTATTTATAATTAACTACATTCTTCCTTTATTTAATTCACAATTGAAATGAATGTCTCTTTGAAGAGACGAAAAAGCTCAAATAAAGTATAGCTCAAATTTAATAATATGTATATACAATATATATACACTTTTTCGCGCAACAGTTTCACGTAGAGCAAAATGTCCATTATAAAACTAACGAACATCCCGAAAAATTCATTACTCTGATTTGATTCGAGCTCATCGAAATGAAGAGAAATACGCGACGTTTAAGTATAAGGTAAAGCGGGGCAATATGCCATACTGGAGGAAAAAAGTGAAATAAATATTTCAAAAATGAATGAAATAACATTTTTATAACTTAAATGTACAAAGAATACAATAATCTAATAAATACATAACAATTCTTTGAAAAAAATTCCATTAATTGATAATTAATAATAATTAAAGTTTATGAAAGTGGCATCTTGTTAAAAAAAAAAAAAAAATTAAATCTTCTTCAAAAGCTCGCGTCGCGCGGCCCTCGATAAATAAGCTCCGCGGCCGTGCAAGCCCCATCGTTCCCGACGAGAAAAGTATATCCTCTGGGCCTTTAATTCTCGGGAAAAAGGGGATATCGAGCGACTGCTCTCGGGCTTCCGCCGGTGAAAAACTGACAAATCGCGCGCACACGTCGAACCTTCCGCGGATGCAGAATATCGCGCGCCGCCTCGCAAGTGCAATGAAAGTGCCATTTGGTGCAGCGGCGCGAGCTCGGCGCGTCCCCTTTACATCTCCCCCACCCCCGGCGCCCCCGAAGGACCGCCGCCGCGTGCCTCGAATATAATTTATTGCCGCCGAGGGCGCCGCAAACGGGCAGCCCCGCGCGAGCGCGCGCTTAGGCGCGATTACGAGCCGAACTCTCGGCAGCCTTCGCGTGTCTCTTCGTCGAGGATAAAGCGGAAAAGAGTAAGAGAGATACCCCGGAACGGGATGGGGAGTGGGGTGTTGAGAGTTCAGTATGGGCGGGGATGCTGCGCGATTTCAAAGATTTTTTTTCTTTTTCTTTTTTTTTTCAATTTACGATTAATATACAAGTTTATAGATTTTTTTTTTTTTTTTGTAACCTTGTCGAGTTCGATTCCTCGCGTTATTTCTCATTGAGTTGACGATGTAATTAGTAGTAAAGTACTTTATATATAAAGAAGTTCAATTATAACAAACTCGCGTTATACTCGCGAAATAGAGGCATCAAATTGAATTTCAGAAAGAGCAGATTTACTGCAATATAAACGCGTCAGATTGGCCAGAAAATTAATTTAGCTCGGCCAAAAAAAAAGACGAGGAAGAAGAAGAAGAAGAAGGCCGAGGGGGTGGCGAGGGTGAAAATCGAGAAAAGCCGTATAAGAAGAAGGCTCGGAAAGCAGCATACGAGAATCCTCGGGCGCACAAAGCGGAAGATATATAAGATACATCACGAACATAACACTCGGCCCGGCGGATCCAATACCCGCAAGACGTATATCCGCAAGTATCAAGAGCACGCGAGAACCTCTTCCTCCGAGTAAACGCCGCCATTAGGGACACAAAGAAATCCCCCCGGCGACGCGGAGGGAAGAATCGGCCAACGGCCATCGCATTGTCTCGCTGCCAATGATCGACACTCCGCTTTATTCCCGGGGTCTAAGTACGCGGCCCCCGGGAGAGAGTGAGAGAGAGAGAGAGCGACCTCTTGTTTTCGAGTGCACTGCACCGATGATCGCGTGGCTGTTTGTTTGGGATTAGCGCGTCGTCGCGGTCCTTCGGCTGAGATGCTGCTTGCTCTCGGGCTTCACTGGGCTTTTGTTAATCGAAGCCGGGGAGTATTGACTGTTTCCACTTCGTTGCGGAGCGCTATTTAAACGAGAGTGCATTGATGGCTCCCTCGCGCTGTGCCGTTGAGGAGCGAGCAAAGCTAATTGTTATTGCCGGCGGGAGAAGATGCTTCGGAATGAATGGTTAGAATTTGATAGGAATTTTTTTTTTTTTTTTTTTTTTTTTATAATTATTCGATCATTTTACGGGAAAAGCGTTTTTTTTTTATTAGGGACTTTGTTCTTTTAGAGGAAATATTGAGTTTAAAAATAATGACTCTCGGCGCAAGTCTCTGTTTCTCTTCATTTTCATAATTTATTAATTTTCGCGACTGAACGGAAATATTAAATATTAATCCCATTGAATTTTAACTGCCTTCACTTCTCCACAGAAGGACAATAACCAATGGGTGCAATATTTTGGCTCTCGAATCGATCTCGAAACTAGATTTGAAAATTTTTCCAGCGACAGTTTCGCGCGATCGACGGGAAAGCCGGCGGTGATTTATGGCAGTTTCGTCGGTGCCGGACTCGCGGTCGTCCGGTGTTACGAGCTGCGCGACACCTCAGACGATGCAAACCGACGTAAACAACCATTTTTCCTGCGTCTGATTGTCCGAGCTAAAGCTATCATTTGTCAAGCGAGCCAATAACCATCGACGGTTCTCGCCTTAGCGGCCATCCTTGAACGAAGGGGACGTATTCTTCCGGTATTCGCAGAGCTGGTTATTACATTTTCGCGATGTAGAAATGGGAGACTTATGGCTTGTCGCGGTAGATCTATTTTTTATGCTTTTTTAAAAACGAATCAATAAGTTTTTTTTTTTAGAATATAATTGACAATTAATTATGCGGATTTAAACTAAATTAGATAACCATTGATGGATAATTTCACGTTTTATATACCTCCTTCACTGAAAATATCATATGGAATTCAATGAAATTCCGTTGGATTCCGATGGAAATCCGTTGGAATCCAGTGCAATTCAGCTGATATTTTCAATAGAGTCTCGATTGTTGGTATAATTGATAGGTCCAAATACGATAATCTATAACCCTAAAAGATCTATAACGTGGATCTATATATGTTTACGTTGAAAAGCCAAATAATTTGTAAATCGAACTTATTAAATTAAGCCTCCTGATCTCCAAGTCTTTAAGGCCAGCGCCGATCCTTTACATGTTTGTTCAACAAAGAAACACTTGAGCAAAGACAAACAAAAACCCCGAATCCCACCGCTTCAACTTCGACGAGGCGGCGTGAAAAAAAAATGAGAATAAAATTAAGCTTCAACAAAATATCTAAATATAAGCTCATTGCGTAGAAGCCGAGTCGCTCGTAACGCACATAAATAATCGAATCCGCGCCCGAGCACGCGCGCAATCTAGCGCAAATAAACAAAGCGGTGGCATCTATTTCAAAAGCGAGGGGGCGCGGGGCCTCGATAAAAAAAAAAAAAAATGCGCGCGCGCGCGTGTTCCATCGGCAAGTGGGGCATCAAATCGTAAATTTCACGCCGCGGGCCGCTATAATTAAAAGGCAATCCAGAAAGAAACGAAAAGAAAAAAAAAACAATCGCGCTGACAAACGATTGAGATTCGGCGCTACACGGAAGCCCTTGCAAGTAGCTCTCCTCGGGGCGAAGGAGCTTAAAAGCTTTAAATATAGAAGTGATGTACGAGCGGGGATTAGGGCGACACTTGCGCCCGCGAACGCGTGGGAGGAGCTTTTTCTTCAAATCGTTATCAAGCGACAAATTGCGGATTATTCTTTTCGCTCTGTGACTTTTTTTCTTTCCTTTGGCGTTCGCTTTTTCATTGCCCCCGGCGAAACTATTTCCTCTTCCCGGCAATTTATTGATTATAAAGAGAGGTATTTAATGTATTTGCGAGGATTTTTATGCTTCGTTTCTACCGTTGGACTATTTAATCATTGGAATATTCGTTAGCTTTGCTTGTTTATTTGCAGTACCCTTTTAATTAAATTCTGATGCGATAAAGTGATTCTTTTGAAGAATAAAGCATAAAATGATCGTTAGTTATTCGACGGAATCGATTTAAAAAATAAAAAAAAGCGGAATAGCTTTTATAAAATTGTAGCTCTTCGGAGGAAATAAATTAATTATGTCTTTTGTTATTTATTTTATTACCTGTCTGTACCAACTCATACACTTCATTGTAAATCCGTTTCTACTGAAATGTACGAGCACGTTATTAACTGAAATAAGCAGCTTCGTACTAATAATTGCGGGATTTAAACGTCACGTATATAATTGTGCCCCGAAAGCCAACCGCGGCGACTATAAAATACACGAATTGAATGATAAACCGAGGTTTCACTTTTACGGCAAACAATAACTTCATTAACGCCTTATGTTCCTTAGACGAGCACTATCACCTTCCAGCGGCATCCAGGCGGTCGGCCCGCAATATTCAGGGCATCCAGCGAAGTGCCATTATCTTCGTCGGCTGCTAATTATCTCCCTGACTCCGTCGCCCCGTGCCTTGGTAGCTCGCGAGCTTCGAAGCAAGTAACCTCGACTCTTCCTTTTGTCGGAAAGACGTATTGTGTTGAAAAAAAAAAACAAAAAAAAAGGGAAAGTGCACCAAAAAAAGTGGTAGAAGAGATATGACCCGCCCCGAAAAGTACCCCTTGGCGTTTTTTGCTTGTCTTCCTTGTCTACCGCCTTTGTGACGTTTGGATCTGTCGTAAAACTTATGGCGCACACATTTACAAAATTTTAGCAGCGGAAAACGCTGCGCACTTTTTTCCCGTTTCAACCTTTACAATTTATTGTCGCTTGCAAGCAAAGCAATTACAATATCAAATTTCGAATAACGAGCACTCAGCTCCTACTTATCAAGCCTAAAATAACTCATTAACCTGAAGCGGTGATAAATCGGCAAACGCTAAACCTATATTAGTAAAAAATGCTCCCTCGGAGAAAAGGCAGGAGGACCTAGCCGAGGGGGGAGAGGCAGGGCTTGATTTATACGCTCGGCGGCTAATCGCGGGCAAACTTGCTCGCAAGATCCTCTCTCTCTCGCTATCACGCGGCAGCTCCTCGTCGCCGTCGTCGGGAGACTTATTATCCGCTATCGGACCAGGAGACAAAGCAGCGGCAAAGTTCGGGGCGCAGTTAGCCAAAGGCCACGGGACGCGCATACATATACGAGCCCGCGCGCGTGTATACATGCGCTTGTTGCGCTCATGTTTTCGCCTCGGGATCGCTCTTGTTGTTCTTCTTGTTTTATGATTGTTTAAGCGATCGGAGCTATCATCTGGGGAAAGGGATTTTGCTGATGGCCGCCGCGGTGCCGGGAGGAGGAAAGGGAGGTTGCATTAATGGGCCGTGATATTCGAGATCTGACTCGTTGAGCCTTTTCCTTTTATAATTAGACGTGAAACCATTTGCAGCTTGAGTTTCCAATTAAGTCCTTCGTAAAAGGTCCTTGCGTACTTTTTGTGAGTTTTCCTGCGCAAACAGAGAGAGCGAAATGCTGCTCGAATAAAGCTGATGAAAAAAATATTCTTAACGGAAAGTAATGCTACATCTTTTGCAAATAAAACAGTCTGTCAAAGTGCTGCTGGTCCATTTGACGTCGCAAACTTTATTTCTAAAGTTCAAGGCTTTGCAAAGAATAATAAACTTTTACGCAAGGAATAATATATTTTTAACTTTACAAAGAATAGCATGTTTTTAACTTAAATTGCTAAAATGTTGAAAGATGGACAGTTTTTGCAGCAATCGATATGTACAATGATTTTACTGCACCGAAACGTTTTATTTATTTAAGAAGGTTTGTATCCATCAGGTTTTGCATAGGGAATTGTCCTCCTTCCTCTCGATTCTGCATCTTTCATTGTTCTATTTCTACTCTTTTTCTGCGCCCCTTTTCCTTTTACTTCTCAATAATTTAGTGCTTTATTAAAGTACTGTACCGCTTTTATATTCAGATATTTTTGTTGCTGGAATAATTTATAATAGTATACGGCGATGTTTTAAAGTGAAACCTTTATGATAGAAAGAAGCTTAACGGCCTTTAAAGTTTTATTTTGAATGAAATTCGCATCGCTCGGACGAAAAATGTCTCCCGGGATAAATAATCAATTCCTTATACACTCGCATACGAAATTAACTAAACTAAAGAATTTTTTTAAATTAATGTACTAAGCTAAAGAATTTTTTAACATTAATGGCGTAAAAAACAATGAGAGATCTAAATAAAAGGACGTACTTTATAAAGGTAGTATTATACTTGTAGAAATTTTAATCACATTTTAGCTTATACGCTAATAAATTAAACTACTTTATTGTGTATAAGTTTATTTATAACTAAAGCTGCTGCGAAAATCAAATATTAAGGTAGATATTTGTTGATAAGGTAGATAGTAGTCAAGCATGACTAAATCTATGTTTAAGGGGGTTATATACTGATTTTTTCCCCATGTAAAAAGCCCTGAAAAAAAAAATCTGTATGATTATGGCTTCT